>CAUYON010168450.1:0-13312 GCA_963573935.1 Arctocebus calabarensis
ATCTTTGGTCATTTTGTCTTTGAATTGGTTGAATTCTTGAGACATCTTCTGAATTAATCCTATAATTTCTACCTCCATGTTAGTTTCCATTTTATTAATCTTGTTTGCTATCCAGATTCTAAATTCGATTTCAGACATCTCCACTACCTGTTTGTCGATGGGGTAGTGTGGATTGGATGGTTTGTCATTTTGGGGGGGAGTTGCACTGTTCTGTTTATTCATGTTGCCAGAGTTTTTCTGCTGGTTCCGCCCCATGTTTCTTTTTCAATTTTTAGCTATATGAGCAGGAGAGTGAAATTGGACTGGAGACTTCTACGGCTGTGGTTGACCAGTCCTCCACCTAGGTACTGGTGTGGTGACTGCAGCCTGTACAGTTCAAGAGTTCCAGTCCAATTGTAAATGCAGTCAGTCTGGATTGTGGATGAGTTGGAGTTCTAGACTTCCAATCCGGGACAGGGGTTGAACTGAGGTATCAAGGTGGCAAGGAAAACATTTATAACACTAATCACATTAATAGCAAATGGGCTAATACATTCGTAGAAGGGCTACCAGACACCTAAGCCCACAGATGTGCTCACAGTCAGAAACATCGACATACAAAAAGAACATAACAAACAAACAGCCAATCACAGAACAACAGCTAGGAAAAAAAAAAAAGAATTCTACAATAAAAATGCTTCTTATAAAATACTTGAGAATAGAGAAGAAGAAAAGCATCTAGCAAATATGGTATAAGCACTCTTAGAAGCTATAAGAAGGGAGGCAGAAGAGGGGGAGAGAGAACATAGAAATTAACATGGGAGAGGAAGAAGAATGTTCAGTTGAGAATAGGAGGTAATAAAAATAGCCTAAGAAAAGAAAGTGAAGTAAAGAATTATTTGTCGATAGTGCCTCTAAGAAAAGGATATTCAAAAAAAAAATTTCAAAAATATTATTATTCTTATATGTATATAGAATTGCAGTCCGGCAACAACAATCTGCTTTGAGAGGGGAGAGCGGGGCTTGTGGTGACTGCGGGGGGAGGGTGCTCGCGGTCGCTGCAGATCTCAGGGGCCATGACAGTGTCGGCGGTGGTGGTGTCACTATTTGCGGGGCTGCAGCACTGCAGCTCATGGTAGCGGTGGCTTCGGCGGCTGCACCGTGACCGCAGCAGTAGCAGCGGTGGTTGCTATGGCCACGGCTCGCAAAGGCTCGCAGTGGCCGTGAAGGCTGGAGGGGAGGGGGCTTCGCGGGGCTGTTGGTGGGACCTTGAACTTCAGTTATTCTCCCAGTTGAAGTGCTGGGAGCCCTCTTCGCCAACTTCCACAGCTGAAAGTGTCTTTTCCGCACCTCTCAGGCTTCGCTGGGGTCCCCGCCTAGTGTAACGCTGACTGGTCACCCATTCTTTCTCTCATTGATCTGGGGAAAAGGCACTCGCCATTTTGGACATTCCATTGTGTCAGTCCGCAGAGTCCGGACCCCTCGGTTCATGCCAGGGCTGCCCGGGTCTCCATGGTTCCTAGCAACACCCCTTTCTGATCATCAAACTCTGAGTTCCACGCTTCAGTGGAATTTTCTCTGATTAGAGCTTGTGGGTTGGGACCTGCTGTCCTCCCTGTGGGAGTGGCCGACTGCCCCTCCGCCGGGCAGGAGGAAACAGTTTGCAACAGTTTCCACGGTTAAGAACTATATTTCAAACACGCCAATCCTCCCAAACTCTGTGTCTCACCAGCTGCCCATCCACTCCAATAGTTCACATGGGGAAAGATCCAGAGCTCCCTCCCTCTCACCTGCTAACCGGGGAGAGATGGGCTATGGGACCGTCTCTGCCACCATCTTCCAGCACTCTCTCCTTAATGAATATTACAAGAAACTTTACTCTCAGAAATAGGAAAATCTGAAGGAAATTGACCAATACTTGGAAACACACCACCTACCAAGAATTAGCCAGAATGTAGTGGAAATGTTGAACAGGCCTATATGAAGTTCTGAAATAGCATCAAATATAAAAAATCTCCCTAACAAGAAATGCCTGGGACCAGATGGTTTCATGTCAGAGTTCTACCAAACCTTTAAAGAAGAATTAGTACCTATATTACTAAACCTCTTCCAATATATAGAAAAATAAGGAATACTACCCAACACATACTATAAAGCAAACCTCACCTTCATCCCTAAATCAGTGAGAGATCCAACAAGAAAAGAAAACTATACACTAATATCACTAATGAATATTGATGCAAAAATATTTAACAAGATACTAACAAACAGAATCCAATAACACATCAAACCAATTATACACCATGACCAAGTGGGATTTATCCCAGGATCTCAAGGCTGGTTCAGTATATGTAAATCTATAAATGTAATTCAGCACATAAACACATTAAAAATTAAAGACCATATGATTCTCTCAATTGATGCAGAAAAAGCTTTTGACAATATCCAGCATCTCTTCATGATCAGAACACTTAAAAAAATTGGTATAGAAGGGACATTTCTTAAACTGATAGAGGCCATCTACACCAAACCCACAGCCAATATTGTATTGAATGGAGTTAAATTGAAGTCATTTCCACTTAGATCAGAAGCCAGGCAAGGTTGCCCATTGTCTCTTCTGCTCCTCAACATTGTAATGAAAGTTTTAACCATTGCAATCACGGAAGAAAAGGCAATAAAAGGTATCCACATACGGTCAGGAGAGATCCAACTTTAACTCTTTGCAGATGATATGGTTGTATATCTGGAAAACACCAGGGATTCTACTACAAAACTTTTAGAAGTGATCAATGAATACAGAAATGTCTCAAGCTACAAAATTAACACCCATAAATGAGTAGCCTTTATATATACCAACAATATCCAAGCCAAAAAAACAGGCAAGGATTCTATTCCTTTCACAGTAGTGCCAAAGAAGATGAAATATTTGGGAGTTTACCTACAAAAGATGTGAAAGATTTTTATAAAGAGAACTGTGAATCTTTAAGAAAAGAAATGGTGGAGAATGTTAACAAATGGAAAAATTTACCATGCTCATGGCTGGGAAGAATCCACATTGTTAAAATGTCTACACTGCCCAAAGCAATGAATAATTTTAATGTAATTACTATCAAAGCTCCATTGTCATATTTTAAAGGTCTCGAAAAAATAATACTTTGTTTTATATGTTTTAATTTTCTTATTGTTGTATAGTGAACTTGTAATACTTGCACAATTTTATAAAATTAAAATACGTTTCAAAAATACATCTGCATGAAGATACAATGGAGGCTAAAAGGAGTCTGTTAGAAACAGAGACTCCTAAATACTAGCTAATCCATCTCATAGTGTTACAATGTGGAAACCAAGTCCAAGAGAGAAGGACATGGCTAAGATTAGAATTTTGATCTTTTGACTTCTAGTCCACTAATCTTATTACCACATTTAATCAAACAACTAAGTTTATACCTATTAAAAAAGGGACAGAAGCCACCTGGTATGCTTGTACTTGTTAGTTCCAAGAAGAAGGCTAGAGATTTATGTTGCATTGCAAAATCCAATGTGAAGTAATCTTGATTCTTAACATAGACCTACACTGGAAGAAAAGACAGCATCTCCTCCTCCTTGAAGCAAGAGAAACTTCAATGATTACCCAAAGTTCAGACCCAATTTGGGTATGAATCTAGCCAGAACACCCTTCTTCAGACATTTAACTTAATACAGTCATCATGATATCTAGCTTATACATCAGGGAATGAACTTGCCAGGAACAGCTTGTTCCTTATTATACGTACAAAACCAAGTTATTGGAAATCTCCTCCTCTGGGTATCTGTCTAAACCAGGTGCATTATCAATCACCTATTATAAATTATTAAATACGAAGTAATCCAGATGAAGGCCAGTAGAAACTGCTTACCTTCTGAAAATGCTGGAAGAAGGAGCCTTCATCTTCTCTCAATATCCATGCAGGCAAACTAAAGCTGTTTACTTCTCCCTGCTTCCTCCTCACTAAATGCCTCTTGGGGATATGAAAAATGAACACTTTAGACCTTGAAGGATGGGAATAAAGGCAGTGAACCAGAATAGGAAAATTTCCTTTGAGAATACTTAGCATGGTAGTGGGGTATAGTGGAGAATGTACCAGATGCGGAAGCACACAGCTGAGTTGGAATCTCTCCACTCTCAAGCATTGATAGTAGAGACTTGACCGGGTCCTCTCATCTTTCTGAGCCTCAATGTTGTCATATCTTGACAATTATATAAAATGGGTTTCAATGAAACACATTCTCACTTATTTGATCTCTGTAGTTTCTGTTTTAAAAGCGTCCTCCTTTTCTTTTTCAAATAATCTGGTACTGGAAATGCTGCCATTTTCTTGGATTATGTGCTTGCTCACACATTCTCAGGCCTCTTAGGTCCAAACCAATGCTTTGCTGTTTGCGTCTGCAAATGCAAAGCAGATTTCTGCTGCATACTTATGTTTCCCAGTGCTTTACGTGCCTCAAGCAGTTCAGATAGAACACTCCTAACTGACTAGACTGGAGAGTGTGGCTTGCTGCCAATCAATGAAATCTTCATCCACTGGAGACCAGATGGGCTCTAAAATTGCTAGCTCCTTGGCCCTAGAAAAAGGGACTTGCTAGAAGAAGGCTGATCTCACTGTGGATGAAAGCTACCCTGATCAGAGGCCCAAGGCAGAGCAGAAACAGTATTAAACTAGGCATTACACAATTGTGCAGTGTGGCCTTGCACAAATCACAACCCCTCTCTGGAACACAGTTTTTTCGTATTGAAACTAAAGATAATAACTTCTGATCTACCTACTTGACAGGGTAGGATTAAGAGAAATCATGGGCATGCATGTTTTATAAGCATTACTGCTCTGTTTATGTACATGTTATTATTTTTGCAGAATGATTAATCTACATGCTCACCTCTGAAATTTTGAGCTGGTAGAACCTAAGATCAGGACAATTTTTTAAACCAGGATCCAAGGCTACTTTGTAACTGATGATAAATTTCTGACTCTGGAACAAAGGGAGAGGACAATAATTGAGCCAATTTAGGAAAGAGCTATAATTTCTCCAAGAGGGTAGTATGCTAATTGTAAAGAATTAGAACAAAACCCCATGTACATAATCTTAGAACCGAGGGTTACTTGTCTGTGAAAGATTTTTTTTTTTTGCATTAGAAAAGATAGTGCTCTGTCGTTGAAGAGCTTCTTTGACACTAAAAAGTGGATACTTTGGGTGGGTTCCCAAATATCTATGATCTCATAAAGAGGGGCTGTTTCAAAATTAGCCTTGAGGACTAAAATCACTTTGGGTAGTCATCCTTCTCCAGATTGAGGAGCAGTTGAGTAAACCCTGTTTGACCGAGTCAGCCTCAGCACTTGAAAACAAAATGGTAAATCAAAATCAACAGGCCCTAGGGAAGCTGAAAGAAAAAAAAAAACTGAACACCTAAAATGATCTTATAGCAAGAGCCCAGGAGTGTAGGACTTTGTTCAGAGAGGTTTGAGAAAATAAGAGAAAATTATGGCATAGGTCAGAGTCTAGTGAAGGTAGGTTAGAGACTACCATGGGGTGCTTAAACTGAGCCAGACATAGGCTAGAAATCCATAGTCCTCTCATCCCTTCACCGCACCAGTATCACAGCTCCCTGACTCGGCCTTCAGCTCTGTGTTCCACAAGGGGTCTTGTCTCCAGAATGTTTCCCTGAAATAGTGCTGTTGTGGTGCTCCTGTTTAAGCTAGATCAGCAATCCTAACAGCTTTTTCCTTGTACCTGTCTAAGCCTCAGTTATTTTCCATAAAGCTTTTCTTCCTACCCTTTCTGGCTCAGTGGATTTCTATAGGTTTCACCTCCATACTTCATTTTTAATCCTTTGCTTTTGTTGTTTTTGTTTTTGTTTCCCCCAGTATATATTTTTATTTATAAGAGGGAAAGGTAAGCCCCAGGAGAAGACAAGATCTGTTCCAAAGGCAACTAGAAAGTCTGTGGAAAAGCTAGGAAAGGATGGATCCTGGTTATCTGACTCCTAGTCCTATGTCTCTTTACCTTATCTTTTTTTCCTTTAGCATGCTGCACCTGCCTATTTACAAATTACACTTAGCTAGTTAAATCAGTCATATATAAGAAGCTAATTTTCAATAATGGTCAGTGACTTTAATGCAGAACATATTTCCTTTTTTGTTTTTTAATTCATTTTTATTTGTATATATTCATGGGGTACAAGTACAGTTATGCTGCATTGATATATTTTATTGTAGTGAAGTCAGAACCTTTAGTGCATCTGTTACTGAAACAAAGCACATTGTACCTACCAAGCAACATGTAAAACATATTTCTACCCAGTTATCCAATCCAGAAACCTGGCCAGCACTTCTGACTCTTTCTTATACCCTCAATTCCCCCTTCCCCAGCATCTATCTAATCAGTCTTTAAATCTTAGTTTCTGTATGCCCTAAATAATTCTGAGATCCTCTCCACACCTACATTTAGGCCACCACTAGCTCTGATTCTGACGGTAACAGCCTCCTAACCTGACTCCTTTTGCTTTTCTCTTTATCTCTATCTTCCATCTCACTACCTCATGTCCAGAATCTCCCTTTCTACCAGTCCTCGAATAACTAAATAGGTAATATTTCTTGTAATACTAAGCGAATTCACTGAGACTATCTGGTGCACCATTTTGTAAAGGATTGTGGTGCTCTCTCAGGGCTTTGCGAGAGTAAGATTGTGCTTTATAAGCACATTGTACGAGAATACCATGGAGAGAGGGAGGGGCAAGATGGCTGACTGGAAGCAGCTTCGACAGAGGCTCCTGTCCAAAAGGAAAGATAACCTCCAGAAACTGCTCATTTGAGCTGAAGATTGGGAACCCAGCCGAGAGAGAGATGGTAACTGCAGGTCACCGCTGAGGCAAGCTGTTACTTCAAGAAACTAAGTTTCAGGCAGAAAAACTAAACTAAAGTTTTCCACCATTCTGAACTTCCAGGACACCCTTCCCCCATTACCTGACGCACCAGAAGCCTGATCTCTGCTGAAACTGAGGGAGGAGGACTTGAGCAGCGCCCACCCTCCCTATCTGCCAGACCAGATGGCCCACCAGGTAAGAGACTACAGGGCCCCATCAAGCCTCTGCCAGCCTCCAGGCCAGAGATTCCACTTGGACCCCTGCATGGCTCTGATCTGTGCCTCACTGGGCTTTGGCCCGCAACCTGCAGCAGCCAGGAACTCCACCAGGATCCCTGTGTGGCCTGGTTGGCACCCCGCTGGGCCTTGACCCACTGCCAGCAGTGGCCAAGAACTCTGCCCAGACTCCTGCACCCCCTGATTGATACCCCCATGGGCCTTGGCCCACAGCCAGCAGCAGCCAGGAAGTCCACTAGGACTCCCGTGTTGCGCCAATCTGTGCCCTGCCCTACCTTGGCCTGCTGCCAGCTGTAAACCCCACACAGGTCAGATCTGCGCCCCAGGCCCACCACTCACAGTGGCCACGAACTCCACTCCACAGGGACCCCGGTGTGGCCCTGATTAGCACCCCGCTGGGCCTTGACCCACCACCTACCATGGCCAGGGACTCCACTGGGACCCCTGTGCAGCTCTGATCCACACTCTCCAGGACTCAGCCCTCCACTCAAAGCAACCAGGACCTCCACTTGACTTCAGCTTGCCTTCTGGTCTGCCATGGCCAGGGATTCTGCTGGGATCTCCGCACCGGGATTCCGCCTGCCACCCACACTGGCCAGGTTCCTCCACTGGGAACCTGCCAGGCCACCACCTGACTGCCTGCCAGGCCACCACCTGACTGCCTGCCACACAACCCAACTTCTTCCCTACCTTCTGCCTCCCCACTGGCCTCCCCCATCTGGCCAGGGACTCAGGAGGCTGTGTGATCTGTGTCCTCCCTTTGGAGCCTTCCTACCAGCCAGAGACTGCTGGAGGCATGGGCTCCCTTTGTACAGGCCACCGGGTACCCCATCCCATGCTCTGCTGCTTGATCTGGGTGTGCCACACTCCAGAGCTGCTCCTGCAGCCAGAAATCCCTGGGTGGGGCAGTCCCAGAGGAGCTACACAGGGTCCCTCCCTAGAAAGAACCAGGAACAACAGAGTGATCCTGCTGGGGTCAGATCTGGGAGAGATACCTCCCCAACTCTGAGGACAGTCATAGGCAACAGTGAAAAATTATCATGAGGTGGAATCAACAGAAAAACTCTGGCAATATAAATAATCAGAGTAGATCAACCCCTCTCAAGGAACATAGGTAGATATAGCACAAGATCCATTGCATAAGCAAATGGCTGAGATGTCAGAAATCGAATTCAGAGTCTGGATAGCAAATAAGATCAGTGGAACAGAGGAAAAGATGGAATTAGAATTTGAAGCAGTAATCTAAAAGATGACCCAAAAGATGTCTCAAGAATTCAATGAATTCAAAGACAAAATGACCAAAGATTTTGACACATTGAAACAAGAAGTTGCAGCCCTCAAAGATAGCAGAAATACAGTACAATCCCTCAGTAACAGAATGGAACCAGCAGAAGAAAGGATCTCTGACATGGAAGGCAAAGCTTTCAAATGCTCCCAAACTTCCAAAGAGAAAGAGAAATGGTAGGTAAAAATGGATCATTCTCTCAGACAGCTCTGGGATAACTTGAAGAAAACCAGTAATCACCTTATAAAGGATACCTGAAAACGATGAAGTGGCGTCACAAGGCACAGAGTCTCTTCTTTGTGAGATTAAGAAAAAGAATTTTTGAGACATGCCAAGAAATTCTGAAATTCATAGAGTAGACAGTTTCAGAACCCCAGCAGGACTCAAGAATAAGACATCCCCCAGGCACATTATAATTAACTTCACTAAAGTTAATATGAAGGAGAAAATTCTGAAAGCAGCCAGACGTAAGAAATCCATTACCTATGAGGGGAAGAATATTAGAATAACTGCAGATCTCTCTGATCAAATATTTCAAGCTAGAAGAGAATGGTCATTGACTTTTAATCTCCTAAAACAAAATAACTTTCAACCCAGCATCCTGTACCCAGGTAAACTGAGTTTCATTTATGATGGAGAAATTAAATATTTTAATGAAATGCACGTGTTGAAGAAGTTTGCTCTAATTAAACCAGCTCTCTAGGATATTCTCAGACCTATCCTCCATAATGACCAGCATAATCCTCCACCACAAAATTAAGCTTACCCAGAAACTTTTTATCAAATTTCAGCTTCCATAGTGATGCAAGGATTAAAAATGTCCACTGGACTTTCTAAAGATTTATCATTACTTTCAAATTAATGTGAATGGTTTAAATTGTCCTCTAAAGAGCCATAGGTTGGCTACTGGATAGAAAAAGTCAGGCCAGATATCTGCTGCATACAAGAATTTCATCTTACTTTAAAAGATAAATTTAGACTCCAGGTGAAAGGATGGTCACCTATATTCTAGGCAAATGGAAAACAGAAAAAAGCAGGTGTTGCAATCTTATTTGCAGATACAACAGGCTTTAAACCAACCAAAGTAAAGAAGGATAAAGATGGACATTTCATATTTGTTAAAGTGCTACTCAATATGATGAAATTTCAATTATTAATATTTATGCACCTAACCAGAATGTGCCACAATTTATAAGAAAATTCCTAATAGACATGAATAACTTGATTTCCTCTAGTTCCATAGTAGTTGGAGATTATAATACTCCTTTAGCAATGTTGGGTAGATCCCCCAAAAAGAAGCTAAGTAAAGAAATTTTAGATTTAAACTTAACCATTCAACAACTGGATTTAACAGACATCTACAGAACATTTCATTCTAATTAAGTTGAATACACATTTTTTTCATCAGCTCATGGAACATACTCCAAAATTGGTCACAAGTCTAACCTCAGCAAATTTAAAAGAACAGAAATTATTCCTTGCATCTTCTCCGATCATCACAGAATAAAAGTTGAACTCAATAACAACAGGAATCTGCATACTCATGAAAAAACATGGAAATTAAATAACCTTATGCTGAAGGATAGATGGGTCATAGACGAGATTAAGATGGAAATTACCAAATTTTTGGAACAAAATGACAATGAAGACACGAATTATCAGAATCTCTGGCAAACTGCAAAGACAGTCCTAAGAGGGAAATTTATAGCACTGCAAGACTTCCTCACGAAAATGGAAAGAGAGGAAGTTAACAATGTAATGGGATATCTAAAGCAACTGGAGAAGGAAGAACATTCCAACCCCAAACCGAGCAGAAGAAAAGAAATAACAAAAATTAGAGCAGAAATAAATGAAATTGAAAACAAAAGAATTATACAACAGATCAACAAATCAAAAAGTTGGTTTTTTGAGAAGGTCAGTAAAATAGATAAACTTTTGGCTAACCTAACCCCAAGAAAAAAAGAGTAAAATCTCTAATTTCATCAATCAGAAATGGTAAAGACTAAATAACAACAGACCCCTCAGAAATTCAAAAAATCCTTATGAACATTACAAGAAGCTCTACTCTCAGAAATATGAAAATCTGAAGGAAATTGACCAATACTTGGAAGCACACTGCCTAACAAGACTTAGGCAGAATGTGGTGGAAACGTTCAAGAGGCCTATGTCAAGTTCTGAAATAGCATCAACTATACAAAATCTCCCTAAAAAGAAAAGCCCGGGACCAGATGGCTTCATGTCAGAATTTTAGCAAACCTTTAAAGAAGAACTAGTACCTATATTACTCAACCTAGTCCAAAATAAGGAAAAGAAAGAATATTACCCTATACATTCTATGAAGCAAACATCACCTTGATCCCTAAACCAGGGAGAGACCAAACAAGAAAAGAAAACTATAGACCAATATAAATAATGAATATTGATTCAAGAATATTTAAAAAGATACTAACAAATAGAATCCAACAACCCACCAAACAAATTATACCCTATGACCAAGTGGGCTTCATCCCAGGGTCTCAAGGCTGGTTCAATATATGTAAATCTATAAATGTAATTCAGTACATAAACAAATACAAAATTAAATACCATATGATTCTCTCAATTGATGCCGAAAAAGCTTTCGACAATATCCAGCATCCCTTCATGATCAGAACACTTTAAAAAAATTGGTATAGAAGGGACATTTCTTAAACTGATAGAGGCCATGTATAGCAAACCCACAGCCAATATCATATTGAGTGGAGTTAAATTGAAAACATTTCCACTCAGATCAGGAACCAGGCAAGGTTGCCAACTGTCTTCTCTGCTCTTCAACATTGTAATAGAAGTTTTAGCCATTGCAATCAGGAAAGAAAAGGCGATCAAGGGTATCCACATAGGGTCAGAAGAGATCAAACTTTCACTCTTCACAGATGACATGATTGTATATTTGGAAAACACCAGGGATTCTACTACAAAACTTTCAGAAGTGATCAAGGAATACAGCAATGTCTCAGGCTATAAAATTAACATCCATAAATCTGTAGCCTGTATATATACCAAAAATAGCCAAGCCGAAAAAAGAGTCAAGGGCTCTATTCCTTTCAATGTAGTGCCAAAAAAGATGAAATATTTGAGAGTTACCTAACAAAGGATGTGAAAGATCTCTATAAAGAGAACTATGAAACATTAAGGAAAGAAATAGCTGAAAATGTTAACAAGTGGAAAAACATACCATGCTCATGGCTGGGAAGAATCAACATTGTTAAAATGTCTATACTACCCAAAGCAATATATAATTTTAATGCAAGTCCTATCAAAGCTCCATTGTCATACTTTAAAGATGTCGAGAAAAATATTACTTCATTTTATATGGAATCAGACAAAACCTCGAATAGCTAAGACATTACTCAGAAATAAATACAAAGCAGGAGGAATCACGCTACCAGACCTGAGACTCTACTATAAATTGATAGTGATCAAAACAGCATGGTACTGGCACTAAAGCAGAGAGGTAGATGTTTGGAACAGAATAGAGAACCAAGAGATGAATCCAGCTACTTACCATTACCTGATCTTTGACAAGCCAATTAAGAATATTCGGTGGGGAAAAGAGTCCTTATTTAACAAATGGTGTTGGATGAACTGGCTGGCGACCCGTAGAAGACTAAAACTGGACCCACACCTCTCACCATTAACTAAGGTTGACTCTCACTGGATTAAAGATTTAAACTCAAGACACGAAACTATCAAAATATTAGAAGAAAGTTCAGGGGAAATTCTTGAAGAATTAGCCTGGGTGAATATTTTATGAGGAGGACTCCCCAGGCAATTGAAGCTGTATCAGAAATACACTACGGGACCTGATCAGACTAAAAAGCTTCTGTGCAGCCACGAACATAGTAAGTATAGCAAGCAGAGAGCCCTCAGAATGGGAGACAATATTTGCAGGTTATGCCTCCAACAAAGGTTTAAGACCCAGAATCCACAGAGAACTCAAACGTATTAGCAAGAAAAGAACAAGTGATTCCATCTCAGGGTGGGCAAAGGACTTGAAGAGAAACTTCTCTAAAGAAGACAGGTGCATGGCCTACAGACACACGAAAAAATGCTTATCATCCTTAATCATCAGAGAAATGCAAATCAAAACTACTTTGAGATATCACGTAACTCCAGTAAGATTAGCACACGTGACAAAATACCCAAACCAGAGATATTGGTGTGGATGTGGAGAAAAGGGAACACTTCTACATTGCTGGTGGGAATGCACACTAATATGTTCCTTTTGGAAGGATGGTTGGAGAGTACTTAGAGATCTAAAAATAGACCTGCCATTTGATCCTATAATTTCTTTACTAGGTATATACTCAGAAGACCAAAAATCACAGTGGAACAAAGACATCTGTACCGGAATGTTTATTGCAGCCCAGTTCATAGTTGCTAAGTCATGGAAGAAGCCCAAGTGCCCATTGACCCATGAATGGATGAATAAATTATGGTACATGTATACTGTGGAATACTATGCATCCTTAAAGAAAGATGGAGACTTTACGTCTTTTGTGTTTACATGGATGGAGCTGAAACATATTCTTCTTAGCAAAATATCTCAAGAATGGAAGAAAAGGTATCCATTGTACTCAGACCTACTATGAAGCTAATTTAAAGGTTTCATATGAAGGCTATAACCCAACTATAGCACAAGAATATGGGAAGGGAGGGGATGGGGGACGTTAGGGTGGAGGGAGGCTAATTGGTGGGGCCACACTTATGGTGCATCTTAGAAGGGTACAGGCAAAACTTACTAAATGCAGAACACAAATGTCTTCATACAATAACTAAGAAAATGCCATGAAGCTATGTTAAACAGTTTGATGAAAACATTTCAGATTGTATTTGAAACCAGCATATTGTATCCCTTGCTTGCACTAATGTACG
>CAUYON010168452.1:0-10717 GCA_963573935.1 Arctocebus calabarensis
GATTTTGTTGAGAATTTTTGCATCTATATTTATTAGTGAAATTGGTCTGGAGTTCTTTTTAGTTGGGTCTTTTCCTGGTGGTTTTGGTTTCAGGGTGATGTTTGCTTCATAAGATGTGTTGGGAAGATTTCTTCCTCTTCAATTTTTTGGAATAATTTCTGCAATATAGAAATAAGCTCTTGTTTGAAGTTTTGATAGAAATCTGGTGTGAAGTCATCTGGACTAGGGCATTTTTTTGTTTGGAGATTGCCTTTATTGTTTTTTTGATCTCAGTGCTTGAAATTTGTCTGTTCAGGAGATTTATTTTATTCGGACTAAGTCTAGGGAGAGGGTGTGGTTCCAAATATTGATCCATTTCCCTCACATTGTCAACAATATATGCATTTTGTGTCTTTTTTTCCACTTATTGTGTTGTTTCGGTTCATCTATGTTTTTCCATGTACTAGTAGGGTTTTCTTGTTTTCTTCATTTTTATTGTTGTGTAATATTGTTATATAAACATCCCACATGTTGTTTATCCCTTCACCAGCTGATGGATTGTTTTCATTTTTATCTGTTATGAATGCAGTTCCTATGAACATTTGCTTGCATTATAATTCATATGGACATACCTTTTTATTTCTCTGAATTATTACCGAAAATGAAATTACTGGGTCAAGAGGTAACTGTAGTTTTAACATTTCATAAAACTGGTAAATGGTTTTTCAAAACAACTGTACCATTTTATGTTCCCATAAGTAATATGTGAGGCTTCCAGTAATATGGAAGACTTCCAGCTTCCATACATTTTCTTGAGGACTTACTCTTTTCGATCTTTTTTATGGTAGTAATGTGTCTGTGTGTGTGTCTGTAGTGGTATCTAGTGATGAATATTTTTTATTAATTTCATGGCAATATTAAGATACAATGTTGTGTGGAGATATACTCTCACTTCTTATGAATAAATCCCCAGGTGTGGAATGGCTGGGCCATATGACAGAAGCATGTTTAACTCTTTAAGAAACTGACAAGCTGTTTTCAAGATGACTGTATTATACTATGTTCTAATATCGAGTATCATTAATCATTTTAGTTTTAAATATTCCAATAGGTGTAGTGGCATGTCATTGTGGTTTTATGTGGGTCATTAAGAAAGTTTTGAGATGCACGAAAATCAAGAACCATAAAATCTGGGCAGATGGAAACAATTGAAGCCATCCCAGCAACATCAATAGCCCTAGCAAGTTGAAACTTGCAAGTGTGAATCAGATAGGACATTGTCAACTGTGTTTCTTAAAAGTGAAATAATGAACCATACCACACTCTCTCAAAACTTTCATAGTGACCTACACATTGACATTTCCTGCTACAGACTGCATTGAGTCCCTCCAAATCTATACACTGAAGTTCTAACTCCCCACATGACTGTATTTGGAGATTGGGCCTGCTGTGGTCTGAATGTGTATCCCCAAATCCATGTGTTGGAACTTAATCCTCAGTACAACAGTACTTGGAAACAGTGCCTAATAAGAAGCATTTAGGTCACTATAAAAAGAACTTGGGCAAGTGTGTTTTCCCTCTTTCACTTTCTGCCATGTGAGGAGGCAGTGAGAAAACCCTCACCAGATGCTTGTGTCTGGATCTGGAACTTCCATACATCCAAAACTATAAGAAATAAATTTCTGTACTTTACTAATTACCCAGTCTTGGGTGCTCTATTTTACCAATGCAAAACAGACTGATATAAAGGTTTTATAAAGCAATTAAGGTTAAGTGAGGTCACAAAAAAGGGACATGGAACTGATAGCACTAGTGTCCTCATGTGAAGAGGCACCATAGAGCTCACTTTTTATCTCTCCACACCCAATTCCCATCCTCACCAGAAGGCCATATAAGGACAAAATGATCATCTGCAAGCCAGAAAGACATCTCTCACCAGAAAACAAACTCTGTTGAAACTTTCATCTGCCCATCCCGGGACTAGCCAGGTCTCTGGCCCCAGCCTATGTTACTTCTGGATGCAGACCACTGTGCTACCTTGCTCGGAATTAACTGCCCTTAGGTGCCAGAGGGCAATTCATCTTATTAGTAGGGAGAAAGAGAGAGAAACAGTTTTCAAGGGAGAAAAACAGTCTTAGTAGGAGAATGAATCTTAACTGTCTTGTTAGAGCAGGAGGAGCAAAAGAGTCAGAGTGAGCAAGTCCATGAAAGAATGAATGACCTGGACTAACCGCTTGTGCAGCTACTTATAGACCGTGATCCCCATAGCTACTTGCACCACAGGTGTGGAGCAAGCCCTAACACTCTTGCTCTCCTGTTAAGGAGAGCCAAATCCCTTCCCCATGCCCTTATCGCCATGGTGTTATCAAGACATGATATCACAGGTATTTCTTATAATTACAGAGCATTCAAAGCTTAACACTCGCTTCTCCTTCCCTTGAGTTATATATGTGCTCTGCTACATTCATCTTTCATGAGTAAAAAATAGATTTCAGCTGTTTAAACTACCCTGTCTATAGTATTTTTATGGCAGACTGAGAAGGCTAATACATTTTCCTAATGACCAAAAAGTTGAGCAACTTTTCATGTCCATACATTGAAAATATTTGCAAATCATATATCTTTAAAACTTATATCTGGAATATAGAAGAACTATCAAATCTCAATAATGTGTGAAAATAGTATCATAAAGACTATGAGGGAAAACATGTCAGTATGTTGTTTTGTTGTTCTTACATCAAATATGAAGTGCTGTGATATCACCTAGCAGTAGATTTTGATAGGTTAAAAATGTATATTATAAATTCTAGTGCAATCATTGAAGTAGCACAAGAGTTCTAGCTAACAAGCCAACAAGAGGGATAAGACGTAATCACCACAATCACTTGATTCAAAAGGAAGTCAAATAAAGAGAAAAAGGAACAAAAAAAAAAGATGAAACAAGGGAGAAACAAATGTCAAGATGACAGATTTAGTTGTAGTAATAAAGATAGTAAAATAGAATGTAAATGTTCTAAATATCCCAAAAAACACTGGATAAAATCACTGGACTCAATTATATGCTGTTTACAAAAAATTCATGTTACTATGAAAACACAAATTGGTTAAAGAATGGAAAAAGATATGCCATTTTCACACTTAGCAAAGTAAACTAGAGTAGTTATATTATTATTAGATGAGGCAGATTCCAAGACAAAGATATTACAAGAGATAAAGAAAGGCTAGGATAGTATAAAAGGATCAATTTATTAGTAGCATATAAAAATCTCTCATCTATCATGTACTTTAATAACACAGCTTCAAAAGACGTGATGCAAAAACTGATAGAACTTCAAGGAGAAAAAGACAAGCTTACATTGATAGCTGGAGACTTCAACATCCAATCTCAATAATTAATCAAATAGTAGACAAAAAATAGGTTAAGAATACTGCAGATATGAACAACATTATCAACCATTTGAACCTAATTGATGTTTATAGGACATTACACCAAACAACATTATCAACCATTTGAACCTAATTGATGTTTATAGGACATTACACCAAACAGAAGAATATTCTTTTCAAGTGCACAAATCTTATAGTACATTATTGCTGGGTTTTGCTTTAAACTCTAGATTATGTATTAAGGACATCTTCTGTGGAGATCCATGTTTCTGGTTGGTTTCATTTTTCTTGTGCTTAAAGAAATTCCATCAACATTTCTTGAAGTGCACATATGCTCATCAATGAACACTTTCAGCCTATGTAAAGGTCTTTATTTTATCCTTTTTTAAATTAGTCATATTTTTTCCTATGATAAAAAGAACATTTAATATGAGATCTGCACTTCTAAGAAAATTTTAAGTGTATAGTATAGACTGTCTACCAGGCACAATGCACAACAGACCTCTAGAACTTATCCACCTCATATAACTGAAACTTATTACCTTTTGAACAGCAACTGCCCATTTCCTCTCCCACCATCCTCTTGTAATCACCATTCTACTCTCTATTTAACTATTTTAGATACTTCATATATATGGAATCAATCAGTATTTTTCCTACTGTGATTGACTTATTTTACTTAGCATAATGCCCTCCATGTTCCATTGTATGTAAATGCCACATAGTCTTTATCCATTGGTGGACATAAGGTTTTTTCTACATCTCAGCTATTGTGAATAATGCTATAAAGAACATTGGAATGCAGATACCTATTTCAGATCCTGATTTCAAGCTTTTTAGATATCCCACAAGTGGGATTGCTGGAACATATGACAATTCTATTTTCAATTTTTTTTGAAGACACTCCATACTATTTTCCGTAGTGACTACATTTTACATTTCAACCAACAGTGTACTATGGTCCCAATTTATCTACATCCTTGACAATACTTGTTATCTTCTGTGTTTTGAAGATAGGCATCCTAACATCACCTTCACTTTTCAAATAGCTCTATCAAGGTAAAATTTACATATCATAAAATTCACTTATTGTAAGTACAAAAATTCAATAATTTAAATAAATTTATGGAATTGTGCAACCATTCTTTTTTTTAATTAAATCACAGCCATGTACATTAATGCAGTCATGGGGTACAATGTGATGGTTTTATATATAATTTGAAATATTTTATCAAACTGGTTAACATAGCCTTCACGGCATTTTCTCAGTTATTGTGTTAAGACATTTATATTCTACACCTAGTATATTTCACATGTACCCTTGTAAGATGCACCATAGGTATGGTCCCACCAATTACTCTCCTTCCACTCATCCTCCCTCCACCCCTCCCCTCCCTCTCCCCTTTCTCCTTCTTGGGCTATAATTGGGTTATAGCTTTCATAAGAAAGCTATAAATTGGTTTCATAGTAAGGCTGAGTACATTGGATACTTTTTCTTCCATTCTTGAGATACTTTGCTAAGAAGAATATGTTCCAGCTCCATCCATGTAAACATGTAAGAGGTAAAGTCTCCATCTGTCTTTAAGGCTTGTGCAACCATTCTTAAAATCCATTTTGAACATTTCCATCACCTCAAATGTGCCACTATTTTCATTTGCAGCTAATCCTTGCTCCAACTCCTACTCTGAGTAACCACCAATCTTTCTTTATAAAATATCCCCTTCTACAAACTTCATAAAAATGGAATTTTACATTAAGAAGATATTTATATCTAGCTTCTTCTTTCACAAAGCATAATGTTTTTGAAGTTCCTTCATTTTGTAGTATGTAAAAGTAACTTTATATTTTTTAGTTGCTGGATATTATTTCACTATGTGGATATACCACATTTTATTTTTTTATTCACCAGTTAATAAGCATTTGAGCTGTTTACAGTTCTGTGTGATTATGGAGTATGTTCTCATAACATTCCTGCACATGTCGTTATGTATAATCAGAAGTGGTCACCTTCATTTTTAATAAATATTTTTACTGGGTATAGACTTCTACTTTAACCGGCTTTTTTCTGTCATTATTTTAATGATGTTGTTCTTTCACATGCAAAATATACCGTTATCCTTATCTTTATTTCTCTCCATGTAAAGTGTCTGTTTTCCACCAGATGCTTATAGAATTTTCTATTTGTCACTGATTTTAAATGCTTTAATTATTAAGTGTCAGTATACTTTTCTTCATGGTGCATGTGGTTCAGGTTTGGTTAGCTCTTCAAACTTTCAGGTTGCTATTTTACCAAATTTAGAAAATAATTGACCAAAATTATTAAATTATTTTTGTCCACATCTCTCTCTCATCTA
Organism: Arctocebus calabarensis; assembly: GCA_963573935.1. Classification (NCBI taxonomy): domain Eukaryota; kingdom Metazoa; phylum Chordata; class Mammalia; order Primates; family Lorisidae; genus Arctocebus; species Arctocebus calabarensis. The sequence goes on from CAUYON010168452.1 coordinate 5,721, forward strand.
CCTCAGGTACTTAAGATATACAGGAATTTGGCTGCTTGAAGCTCATAGCTCATCGCTTATGGTCTGTTCATTTTTCTTTTCCAGTTTGCTTTCTCTCTGTTTCATTTCAGACACTTTCTTTGGGTATTTCTTCAAGTTCATTAATCTTTTCTTGTGTAACCAGTCATTTACTCCATCCAGTGTATTTTTTATTTCAGACATTGTTTTGGTGTGGGTGAAGGGAAACTTCCCCTCCCCTCAAAAGGTTCATTGATGAAGGCTATAACCCAATTATAGCACAAGAATATGGGGAAAGAGGCAAGGGAGGGGAGTGGAGAGGGAAGGACGGGTGGAGGGAGAGTAATTGGTGGGACCACACCTATGGCGCATCTTCGAATGGTACAGGTGAAACTTACCAAATGTAGAATACAAATGTCTTCATACAATAACTAAGAAAATTCCATGAAGGCTATATTAAACAGTTTGATGAAACATTTTTGATTGTATATGAAACCAGCACATTACACCCCATGATTGCACTAATGTACATAGCTATGATTTAATTTAGAAAAAAAAAAGGTTCATTGAAAGATCAACTCATAATTAAGGCAGAACAAAAAGAGAAAGCGATTTTTTTTACCATGCACATGAGAAGGATAACAGAGGAATTATCCCATATCCAGAAATTTATATACCCATCTTTTAGAGAGAAGAAGGAGATGAGGAATATAGGTAATTTTTTAGGGAAAATTAATCATTGCTGGGGAGGACAAATAGTACTTGGGAGAATAAACGGATGGGGAAAAATATATTGACATATAAACTAACCCAAGAGACAGGCATTATATTTAAAATAATTGGGACCAGGACTAGTTGTATTATTGATCTTCTTTCCTGCAATATATTGAGATAACAAGGAGGGGAAGGGAAAGTCAGTTTTTCTTTCTGATAAGTCTATCTGGTTTATGCAGATAGAGACAAAGCCCCTTCCAAAGGCCTGCCAATCTCCAAAGGTCTTCAAATTACTCTTTATGCCAAAGAGTCATGTTTTAGGAGGAATTTTCCTGAGCTCATTCATTCTCATCTCAGAAATGTTGACTTGAATCTGTTTTATATCTCCCAATGTTTCAACACATTTAATTTTTATATTTGATCTTTTATCTAGGTTCTTGAATGTATGAAACACAGAACTCTTATTAATGCCCTTGTGTATAGATTCTGCCATTTCATTTCTGGATCAGTTTTGGTTGACTGATTCATTTCTTCATTAGGGAATTCATATGTGAACTAAAATAAAATATTAAGCCCTCCCCCCAGCTTCCTGAATGGACCCCTTCTTGGCCAAGTGGATACCTTAACACTGAGTTACTAGCCGTGAGAAGAGAGGTTGGATATGCCTCGTCTTACCCCTCTCCCTTCTTGTAGACATCTGTTGTAACTCATTAACAGCCAGGACAAATCTGCAAGTCCTCAATATACATAACAAACCACTTCAGTTGGGTATACAGGCAGTCCCTGAGTTACAAACATCTTACTGATGTACCACTTGCATTTATGAACAGGGGATGCTACAGTTAATAGGTAAATGTAACTGTTCTAACTTACACACAAATTTAATTTAAGAATAAACCAATAGAACCTATTTTGTTTGTAACTCAAGGACAGCCTGCATGTTCAGTGGCTTGTCTCTAATTAACACTCCTTTATCTGAGCTTAAGAAATTCTTTCTGCTGATTCCTGGTATTTTAGACAAAGCCTAACTCAGCCAATTGCCAACTAAATAATTCCTAAACTCACCTATGACTTGTAATCCTTTGCTTCAAGATGTTCCACCTTTTGGGGCCAAACCAATGTACACCTTCCATGTATTGATTTAGGACTTTACAGGTAATTCTTTTCACACTGAAATGTATAAAACCAAATGGTAGCCCAGACACAGTAAGTATCCTTGCTCAAGGCTTCTTGGGCATGCCTCTAGTCCATGGTCCTCAAATTTGGCTTGGAATAAACCTCTTTAAATTATTTTACAGAGTTTGACTTCTTTTCTGTTGACATACCTTTCCACTTTTTTACAAGCAAATTTTTATTGGGTACCAGACATTGTGAATTTTATCTTTTAGGGTGTTCTGTGATGTCAGGAACTATGTCCTTTCTATTTCTCATCTTTGTGCCTCTAGCACAGTTGCTGACTCATAATAAAAAATAAAATATTTGTTGAAAGAAAAATCATCAGAAAAAAGAATGAAACTCAGTCAACTGTTACTATTGCATTTATACTGAGGCCCTCAGTTGAACTACCTTGGGAGAACTTGGGAAAGAGTTCAGAGGACTTTAAGGGTTGTCTAGGGCCCCAGACAACCAGCCACTGAGCCAGACGGAGCTAATAGTGTCTGGTTGTGGGCCAAGCGGGGCCATTGTGGGAGAACTGCCCCAGCAAGCTCTGACCTCAGGGTCACAGAAGAAGGATCAGGCAGGAGACCTTGAGCAAGTAATCGAGAGACTGAGAAGCCTAAAGGAAGGGACTAAGATGCTTTATAGCCTTGGCCCTCAGGGGCATAGAGTGAAACTGGTTTTGGTACACTGGGTAAGTGGACAGCCACTTCAGGAGTGATCCCAGCAACAAGTGCTTTCCTGGGAAAGCTTATGCTTAGCCAAGGTTATCAATTTAAAGTGCCTTTTAAGCAGGATGGCTGAGGAGAAATTTAAGCTCTCCACTGTGCTGGGTTTGAGAAATCAGCAGAGGCCTCCAGTCTCCATCTCATATAGCCATATCAACATTGTGATTAACATCTGATACCCCAGAAGATCACCTGTTGCCCAGACAATAGTCAGCAAGATATATATACTGCTTTTTTAAAATTTCAACATTTTCCCTCTAGATTTTTCTTTTTTTCTTTCTTTTCCTTCTTCATTTTTCTAGTTTAAATATAATTTTCCATTGTTGCCTTCTTTAACAATTAGAACTTCATTTTTGCTAGTGTTTCCACCCCTATTATTTGTTTTTTCCCCCAATTTTATCCCATTAAGTTTCCTGTTTACTTCTTTTGGTTTGATTTATAGCATTTTTGTCTTTCCTCTCTACTTTGTGGAGGTTGGGCACTGTGTCCAAACAGGCTCTCAGAGAGCTGCTGTCCTCAAGGGAACCACCCAACTTGGCATTCCCAGAGGTTGGGGAGTTTTAAGGGTGGGTCAAAGTACCCTACTGTACACCTATATTGCTCCTGTCTCCCTCTTTCTGTGCCTCTTTTCTTTTTGTCAATATTTCCTTTTACCCACCCTCTCTCCTTTTTCTTTTTCTTTCTTTTTTTTTTTATTTTTTCCCTTTTTTTTTCTTTTTTCCCTTCTTGCTCTTCAATCTTCTCCTCCTTCTGGTCCTGTACCAAAAGGACTCATCAAAACTCTAACCAGAGGCATGATAACTTAAAGAACAAGAGGAAGTGAAAGGAAAATTAGGGCAAGGAAACAGATAAAAGAAAACACTCATGAGGAAGAATCAGCAGAAAAATCCTGGCAACATGAGAAACCAGTCCAGAGCAACACCCCTAAGGTACCATGAGATAGCTACTGCAGAGGATTCCACCTATAAAGAAATGTTAGAAATGACAGAAAGGGCATTTAGAATACAGATGATAAAAACAAAGAGGAAATGATGGAAAAATAAAGGAAACTGCTGATAAAGTGGAAAAGGAACAAAAGGAAATCCAAAAACAGAATCAAATAAGAAATGATATGAAGAATATAGAAAGGATATAGCAGATCAGAAGGAACTGAAGCAGTCAATTAGGGAACTTAAAGATGTAATAGAAAGTATCAACAACAGATTAGACCATTCATAAGAAAGAATCTCAGAGGTGGAGGACAAAGCTCTTGAGATAACTCAGTTAAAGAGACAGAAAAGAAGAGAGAGAAAGCAGAACATTCACTGACAGAATTATGGGACTATATGAAGCTTTCAAACATATAACTTGTAGGTATCCCAGAAGGGGAAGAAGAACCCCAGGGGAATGTAAGCCATGCTAGAGAATATTATACATGAAAATTTCCCAAATATCACCAAAGATTCTGACACACTCCTTTCAGATGGATATTGGACCCCAGGTCACCTCAACTCTAACTGAGCTTCTCCAAAACACATTGTGATGAACCTGTCCAAAGTCAAGACAAAAGAAAAGATTCTTCGATCTGCCATGAGTAAGCACCAGTTGACCTACAGGGACAAATCCATCAGGGTGACTGCAGACTTCACTAATAAAACTTTTCAAGGAAGAAGACAATGGTTATCTACCTTCAATGTACTTAAACCAAATAATTTCCAGCCCAGAATGTGATATCCTACTAATCTAAGCTTTAAAATTGACAGAGAAATCAAATCATTTACTGGTATACAAACATTGAGGAAATTCACCACAAGACCAGCTCTATAGGAAATACTTCAACCTGTTCTACACACTGACCAATGCAAAAGATCAACAGCAAAGTCAGAACTCAGAAATAAAGGACAGAACCTAACTTCCATACTGATACAAATTATAAAACTAAGGAATGAACTTTCCATAAAATAAGATGAATAGAACACCACCTCACTTATCAATTATCTCAATATATGTTAATGGCTTGAATTCCCCCACTGATGAGGGAATAGATTGGCTGATCGGATTAAAAAACACAAGCCATCCATTTTCTGTCTGCAGGAAACACACCTAGCTTCAAAAGACAAATCAAAACTCCTAGTTAAGGGTTGGAAGACAATTTTTCAGGCAAACAGAATTCAGAAGAAAAGAGGAGTTGCAGGGCAGCTCCTGTGGCTCAGCAAGTAGGGCACTGGCCCCATATACTGAAGGTGGCGGGTTCAAGCCCAGCCTCAGCCGAACTGCAAAAAACAAAAAAATAGCCAGGCGCTGTGGCAGGCACCTGTAGTCCCAGCTACTAGGGAGGCTGAGGCAAGAGAATCGCTTAAGCCCAAGAGCTGGAGGTTGCTGTGAGCAGTGTGACGCCACAGCACTCTACCCAGGGTGATA
>CAUYON010168453.1:0-12246 GCA_963573935.1 Arctocebus calabarensis
TAGTCCCAGCTACTTGGGAGGCAGAGGCAGGAGACTCGCTTGAGCCCAGGAATTGGAGGTTGCTGTGAGCTGTGATGCCACAGCACTCTATCCAGGGTGACAGCTTGAGGCTCTGTCTCAAAAAAAAAAAAAAAAAAGAAATGAGTTTTTTTCCTATATGGGTATAAATTAGATCATCTACTGGCTTCATATTAGTATTGAGTATACTGGATATTTACTTTTACATTCTTGTGATACTTTTTTGAGAAGAATGTGTTTCAAATCCATCCAGCATAATAATGTAAAAGATGTGAAATCACCATCTTTTTTTATTTTTGGTTTGGGATTCATTGAGAGTGCCAAGAATTAGGTTGCATTGATTGCATTTGGGGTCACCATCTTTTACATGGCTGGATAATATTCCATGGCATACATATACCACGGTTTGTTAATCCATTCCTGGGTTGATGAGCATTTAAGTTGTTTCTACATGAAAGATGTTTTTATTTTACAAAAGAGGAAAAAAACATTTAGATATGTGTAGGTCACTTCTCTTTAAAAATCTTACAAGGAAAGAAATGGATCCTTGGGCTAGACTTGGTCCACAGGAGGCCAGCGTGCAGCCCATGCTAACATCACTATGTCATTCCTTTAGGGTGGAGATACTACCCATGATTCCTTGGGACATGGGCATCAGCTTTATCCAGGAGCTGGTGAGAAATGCAAGATCAGAATCTGTGGGATAGGACCCAGGTATTTGGGCTGAGCAAGCCTTTCAGGTGGTTCTTTCTTCTTCTTCTTCTTCTTTTTTTTATAATATTGTTGGGGATTCGTTGAGGGTACAAGAAACCAGGTTACACTGATTGCATTTGTTAGGTAAAGAAGTGTCTTACCCGGTTCTTTTTTTTTTATTTCAGGTTAGTATAAGGGTATAAACAACCAAGTCACAATATTTATATGTGTTAGGTAGAGTCTCTCTTGTAGTTGTGTCCCGCACCCCAAAGGAAAGCCATACGCCCCTTACATTGTGCCCATTCAGTGGGAGCACCCCAACCCCCATTGCCTCTGTTCCTTTCCTTTTTTCCCCTACCCCCAACTTGAATTGAAATGAGTTTTTTTTTCCTATGTGGGTATAAATTAGATCAGCTATTGGCTTCATATTAGTATTAGTACATATTAGTAAATTGGATATTTACTTTTCCATTCTTGAGATACTTTTCTGAGAAGAATGTGTGTTTCAACTCCATCCAGCTTAATAATACAAAAGATATGAAGTCACCATCTTATTTTATTTATTTATTTATTTGGTTTGGGATTCATTGAGGGTACCAAGAATTAGGTTACACTGATTGCATTTGGGGTCATTGCCATTTTTATAGCTGAATAGTTTTCCATGTTATACCCAGTTTGTTAATCCATTCCAGGTTGATGGGCATTCAGGTGGTTTCTACATCTTGTGATGGTGTGGTTCTTACACACACAAAGATATGAGTGGTCCAGAATCAATAAGAACCAGATGTGCAAGGTACAAGGGAGGGTCTGACACAGCCTGGGGCTGAGAGAGAGGAAGTCCTCTCTCGCAGCCCTCAGGGTGAAGAAGAGGAAAAAGAAGTTTCCAATAAGATCTGAGAAGGCTCCTGAGAGTTCCACAAAGCACACTGTCATCTGAGCAGCCTTTCTCAGCCTCTTGATTATTCCTTCTCTAAAGCCGAGACGCTCCTTCTCCATTAGCCTTTCAAGCCTGGTAAATGTACCTCCTCCCCTTGCAGCTCCCAGGAAAGTGACACTGTGTCCCCATATTTGCAGAACATTGTCAGCACTAAATCTGTTCAGAAGCATGTCGCCAAAGTTGTCACCGTTCTCAACCATTAGCCAAAGGCTTCCATCTGCCTAGTGGCTTACCAGACTTTTTATATTAATTTTCTTATGGAAATATGGTGATTCTGGAAAGGAATGATGTCAAGCAGATTGATAGGTACCTCATTACAGCCAGAATAGGATGCATCCTTAACATGCAAACAGCAAGTCTCCAGAAAGATCATGTTCAACTAAGCTTTTGTATCCAGGCTTCTCTGAAGCTTAAAAATAGCTTTAATTTCAGTCATAGGAAATGTCAGAGATCTAAAGGAGATATTGACCTAACCACCCCAGTATACTCTTAACAGAAAAGGAAACTGCCCATGAAGCCAATCATTTGAAGCACAGCTCAATTAATTTCTCCTTCTTTCTTCTTTTATTCTCTTTCATTTTTGCTTAGCCAACAATCTCATGGCTTTATTCTTTCTTTCTTTGTATTATTTGCTGCCTTTTTTTTTTTTTAAAGAAGCTAAATTATCCCTCAAGAACAAATTCCATCATAGCAAGTGACCTCAGGGAGTGTAAGGCAGTAGATTAAAACCTACTAGTAGCTTAAAATACTGAAGATGATTTGAACGAAGGGGTCAACTGTCTGATATTAATGCAGTAATAACTGGAGAAACATTATTCTTATTGCCTCCTTCCAGGCAGAACTATCTGGTGCCTTATGAAGTTCATTGCCACTGCAAAAGAGAGTAAAATAAAAATTGGATGGAGGCCAATTATAACTCCAACACTAACTCCATAATCAGATTCTACCCCTAGATGTTTGTTGGGCTAGAAATTAGACCTGAGGCTCAGATAATTTCCTTCCCTCTGTATCAGATTAGCTGTTGCTATGTACAAAGCTTGCCAACACTTAATGGCTTAAAACGACCACTGTTTGTATAGCTAACGACTCTGTGGGCCTGCTCTGTGGCTCTAGTGGTCAGGAATGGACTCAATCATGGGACAGTGGCTAGTGTCTCTCTCTTCTAGGGTGGGCTCTCTTTCTGTGGACCACAGCTGCCTACACAGACAAGATGGTATGGTATGACAGGGACTCCTGATGCACAGACTGGTTTCCGGATGCCTGGGGATCCCTTCTGCTGGCTGCTTGAGCCTGTCTCCCAGATCACTGCTTTGCTGCTGAGAAGTTGTCCCTGTGACCAATTCCAGAACTTCCTCACCACCAGCCTGGAAAGCCTGAAGTTGCTGAGAGTTATAACCCCCTGGGTGACCTCTAGCTAAGAGTGTGAAAACCTGCACCCCTTGCCTTGATGGAGACAAATTCTGAGGTATAGTTGATGCTCCAGAATATTCCAGAGGATGGGACTGAGGCTGGGAATTTGCCTGAAACTGCACCTTTGCCCAGTCCTTTCCCCTCCCTGGTCCTGCCTTCCTCCTTCCCTCCCTCCCTCCCTCCTTAACAGACCATCTGCACCTTTGTCTCAGGGTTTTCTTCCAGTGATCCCAACCAAAGGGAGACAGTTGCACCCAGATGTTTTCAAAGTGAGCACGGAGCAACCCTGCCTGCCTGTGAGGTGTGTGGAGTTTCCGGGGCTGTGGCACCAGCTGTAGACCTTACTCATCCTCTCTCCCCTACCTCCTCCTCCATTCCTTTCCTTCTTCCTCTTCTACACACCCCCTGTCTTCTTCCACCTGCCCTTCCTCCTCCCCTCCTCTCCTCTCCATCATCATCATTTCAGACTCTCCCTGTGCTCTCTCTGGCCCCTTTTCTCCAAATCTTTTTCTTTGTGCTCGTTGCTATTTATTTTCACAAGTAAAGACTTGTGAGCCAGTGATTTGCAAAACTCGCACATTTGGACTGACAGCTGTGAGGTAGCTGCTCCCAAGCTCCAGGCAGCAGGAACGCCTTGCAGAGATTCACCACCCAACCCCTCTCCCCAGAGCAATTTCACTGGCGGTGCAGTTCACAGACCCGGGAGGCACAAGGCTTGAGTTATCAAGTGGAAGATCAGTGTGAAAATACTGTCAAGCATCTGAAACTAGGAAGATATTTAGACCGTTCCACTCACGTACATCATATTTATGGAAGGAAAAGGAAGTGGGTAGCTTATAAATGAGAAAAATACTATCCTTTCCAAACCCAATCTTGTATGAACTTCCTTCCAAAAGGCCAAGCTCAACTGTAAACACCTTGCATTTATAATACTTGTTGTCGAGTGTGCCTTCATTTCTGGCTTCCAAACAGCCCCCTGCACAAGAGGCAGCCTTTAGGAACTCCATGTGGGCTCCGGCAGAGCTTCCCAGACCCAGTTTCTGCCCCCTTTCCACTTCCCCGCCTAAGAGCAACTGCCAGATCCAACACTCACACGATTGAAAGCTGGAAGAAGACAGTGAAATCATTGCAACTGTCTTTCTATAGATAAGAAAACTGAGACCCATAAGGCAAGGGTTCTATAGTGAATCCAAGAAATAAAGTAAAGGCCAGCTCAGGCCTGATGGCCAGAATCCCAGGCCAGAGTCTCAGCTCTCTTTCAGGTTTCCTCTGTGACCTCAGGCCAGTCACTTCAGCTTTTGAACCACCATGTGATTGATTACAAAAATCATCTGTCCAGTCATCTGTCCACACTCTTTGGATGTGCCTCTGCTGTGTCTCCATCTACAAGTGGAAACGTGTCTGGCCCCTCCACCTGGGCTGGCCTTGGGACTTCCTCCAGCTGACAGAATGCCACAGACATGACAGTCCTGGAACTTGTCCATGAGGCCTCATGCTGAGACTCCATTTCCTGGACCCTGCCTAGCCGTCACTTAGGAGGCTCAGGCTCACCCTGAAGAAGAAGGGAGAGCGCAGAGAGGAGCCCTTCCACAGAGGCCATCCTCAACCAGCAGGCTCCTCGCTGAGCTGAAGCTGTCTGGAAGTGGACAAACATTACCCCAGGGAGACAATCGAAGCTGTCCAGCTACACGCATCCTAAATCTGGGACTTTACAGTATCACAAAGTAAACAGATGACCATGATTTCAATTCCCACTGCCTTGGGGTGGTTTGTCATGTGGCCAAATTTAACTGACATCCTTGGTTTCTTCACCTGTAGAGGTGACACAGATCTCATTTTTTAGGTTCCATTTGAAAAACTAAGTCAGTAGAAAATTAAGACCTAGTACTGAGCTGTGCTGTGGGTTTTGGGATAGCTACTGATCGCATATGGTTATTCAAATGTAAACATAATTAATTTAAATTAAATTAAAGTGAAAATTCAGTTCCTCAGTCACAGTAGCTGCATTTCAAGTGCTTACTAGTCATGCATGCCCAGTGGCCAGTGCACAGGACGGCACAGTGACAGAACACTCCCAGCATCTCAGAAGGGTGCACGGGGCAGTGCTGTTCTGGAACTGCCATGTGAATGAGCACCAGGGGGACTCTAGGGGGCCACTGCTTCATCCACACCAGGGCTGCTGCTCCCAGAGCATCCGGCTCTGGGGAGGCTATCCCCCTCACGCTTCCTTTGAAAATTTCAAACCTGTATCGTGAATCTTCCTCTTTTACCTAAAATATCTAAATCACCAAGGAGTCTTAGGACTGACTGCAAATGCATTCAGTATTTTCATCAGAGAAAGAGGAGTGAGGTTCCTAACGAGGTAGGTGAAGCCTTCAGACTGATGCCAAGCTCTTCCTCCTTGGGGGAATTGCCCTAGTTTTTATTTTAAGCATTTTTTCCATGTTAATGAAGTTGATAGCTAACTTTATCTGCATTCAACCCCTAAAAAGCATTGCTGGATCAATGCGGGTGTGTGTGTGTGTGTGTGCATGCGCACAGAGGTGTCCTCCCAATTCTCTTTGCACTTTCCCCCCTTTCTCCTAAGCTCAGGGCTTCTGACTTCAAAGAACTAAAAAAGGCTCAGAGGAAAAATGGGTATCTGACCTAATTAAGCACATAGATTGAGCTTTTCTTTCTTAGTTGATGAAAAATTCCCTTTTCTTCACAAGCCTCCCTCTTGCAACTCCTCAGAAAAGGACTGTCCCTGCCAGGAGCCTGGGGCAGAGCAGGCACAGGGACCCTGTGGGACAGCGGAGGCAGGGGACCACAGGGAGTGGCAGGTGGGGAAGTGCTGCACCTAGGTTTGAGTCTCTGACCTCGGGAAGATCCTTAGTCTAATTACTTCATCTTCCTGTGCCTCGGGTTTCACATTTGCAAAAGGAGGGTGGCAACTGTACTTACCTACGGAGGATTTGATGACTAGAACAGCGACTGTCACAGAACAAGAGCTCAGGGTGGACGCATCAGTGCCCTGTCTAAGTCCTCAGGGGCCCCAGGTAGTGGGTGTGGGCACCTGACCTCTGGCCACTGTGTGCCCTGCGGCTCACAGCTGGCACTTGTGCCTGTGGGCTGGGCTGCTGGAGCCAATTTATCTGCACAGATACACAGAGAGCCCAAGTACCAGGAGTTACCCTGAGTGTCCCATACTGACAGGGCAGGTGTCAGAAAGCCCAATTCCCTTGCGTCACACTATAAAGCGTCACCTATGCTCTGCAGCCTCCCTCCCAACCACACTGTTATTGCTCACTGGCTTGGCTTCCCCTTTCTGTCCTCGCGTACTCCCAGGTTCCTCCTGAGAGCGTTTCCTCAGTAAGTCACTCCAACACGGAGCCATCTGTCAGACACTGCTTCTGGGAAACCAGACCTAAGACAGTAGCTATCATAACTGTTGTCCCAATAATAGTTATTATTGCAGTGGTACTGTATGAAAGTGACTTGGGTTCCTAAATGAGGTGACAATCACAATTTCTCCAACTGTACAGAATTTAGTACTTTTCAAAGCACATTCCCTTTCCTCTATTTCAGTGCTCTTATTCTCTGGGGAACAAGAGTTTAAATGAAAAAATGGATCCACGTCCTCTTCTCTTCCCACCACCAGCTCCTTCCAGGATGGCCAAGCCCTTCTCTGCCTGGGTACAGATACCTCAGCCCACGTAACTAAGATTGGCTCTCTGCCAACCCTCCTCCAAACAGCCATCCCCTGGACCCTGGGCTGCACGCATTGCAAACAGGGTCCCCCCTTAGAAGGAAAAACCCTAAGAAAAGGAAAGGCTCTTCTAGGCCCTGGGTTACAATGGTTCTCAATCTCAATTAAGCCTCCTTGGGAATCTCATGGAAGGTTTGTTAAAACAGCTTTCTGAGCCTTGCTCTAGAGATTCTGCATCAGTAGGTCTAGGGGTAGCTCGTTCATTAGCCGATCTAATAAATTTCCAAGAGATGCTGCTGCTGCTTCTACACCAATTCAACTGTAGTGGACCTGGCCTCTAAGACTCTGGGCTCCTTGTATTGGGGGTAGGGAGAGTGGCTGGAAAGGGACTGGAGAGGAGTTGTCTTCGTGCCTGCTGGCCTGGCTCTTGGGCAGTAATGTTCTCTGCCATGCAAGAACATCTTACACCCATCTCAGGGACATATGAAAGGCAGTGCCTACAAGATGGTAAAAGCATGGTGCATTAGTTTCCTATGGCTGCTCTAGCAGATCACCACGAACAGCACCCTAAAGCAATGGGAATTTCTATATTACAGTCTGGCGGTCCAAAGTCTGAAATAAATACAAAGTTGAGGGATGTGCTCCTTCTGGAACCTCCAGGGAAGAATTTACTCCTTGCCTTTTCCAGCTTCTAGAGGCAGCCCACATTGTTTGGCTCCTGGCTGCATCCGTCTGCCCTCTGCTTCCATCACTGTATCTCCTTCCCTGACTCTGGCCCTGCCACCTCCCTCCTGTGTGGATCTTTGTGATTACACTGAGCTGACCTCCCAAGTCTCCCCATCTTAAGAGCAATGTCCCCCATCTCAAAGTTCCTAATTTAATCACATTCACAAAGACCCTTTTGCCAAGAAAGGTAGCATTCATAGTTCAAAGAATAAGGACGTGGACATCATTGGGAGCTGTTAACACACATGGTCCCACCTCTTCTTTACAAAGTACCTCAAACTTCCTTCAGAATGCTTCCAGATGCCAGGCCACACTCCACATACCAGCCTTGTCACGTCTATGCCAGGACACCCAAATAGCCCTCTGCTTTCCATCCTTCCTCCCTCTGCTTCACTGATTATAATATTTTATGAAATTTGATGAAAGCCCCATTCTTCTCCCTTTTTTCCATAAGGATCCTCTTGGACCCTTCATCCAGGAAATCTGATTGTGGCCATCACTGAGAACATATTAATTCTCTCCCGGCTTCTTCTGTCTTGGTTTTGATGCTGTGTTTGATTGCAAGTTGTTTAAGACAGAGAACACAGGCCCTTTTTGTTCCTTTGCTTCCTTGCAACCCAATGTAGCCATCATTGGTACTCAATAAATACTGGGACATTAACTGAAAAAGTTACGAGATGAGTGTTATGTGGTTTCCTCCTGCCTGATGTTCCTAAGTTACCACTGTTTTTAGGGTCAGTCACCCCATGACACCCTGACTGCAGACATGGCTCTCTTCTTTCCTGCTTTGTATCCATACCCCTTGCCATGTGCCTTTGTGCTCCTCCCATAAAGAAGCATAGTCTATTTCACCACATCAGGAATCTGGGCTGAACTTATAACTTGTCTTCATTAAGAGAATGTGTCAAAAGTGATGCTGAGATATTCCTGGGAATAGGCTTCAGGGGCCCTGGTGCCCCCAGTTTCCCTCTTCAAACTTTGCCCAGCCACCCAGAATGAAGGAGTCTGGGATAGACTACTGGAGGATGAGACACCACATGGAACAGAGATGAGCCTTCATGGCCAAGGTCATCCAAGACCATCCAGCTCCCAGACAACCTTTGAGATGATAACAAATGCTTACATTTCTTGTTTTAGACCACAGAACTTTGGGATGATTTGTTCAGGCACAAATGATAAGGGATACCCACTACGAGGGGAGGAAGAATTGCGTGTCCTGATTGCCTTAAACCAGGCCTCAAATAGCATCATGACATTGTCATAGATTCAGACAAAACAAGAGCCCTATTTGTATATAAGAAATACATGAAATGCCTCTATTTCTAAATATTTCTATAGACATTTCCATATATGAAATGTTTCATATATGAGATGTTTCCAGCCTGCAAAAGTCTCTCATACCACTACCACAATATGTTAAATTAGAAAAAAAAAATTACTTTCAATTGAATACTTTTCAATTAGAAAAAAATTACTTTCAATTTCAGACTTTCAGCTTATTTTGAAATACATATTAGAAGATCCGACTGGAAGTGAGGGTAAGGAGGCTTCGGGGGATGCTGACTATGTTCTGATTCTTGATCTGGGTGTTGGCCGCACTGAGTAGTTTTAGTTTATAAAATATTTGTTGAGCCATACCTTTTCTGTAGGTATGTTATACTTTAATTAAAAATTCAAATGGAACAAAATAAGGCAAAACAGGGCTCTTGTTCTGGACCTATGACAATGACATGACATGAACTGAGGGATAAATTCAACTCCCTGCTCCAAAGGCTGAGATTCAAGGGAGAGCTAAGCACTCACGAGTTGGTCATATTCAGCTTTCTCCTCATTGTCCTACGTTTGACCCATTATCTTAGTTGCTTGTTTCCACTAGACAGATGAGTTTGATAATTATTAAAGAATGTCTGTTGGTACAGTATGTTATTAAAAACCTTCTACTCAGATGATTGGCATGTCTTCACCCATCTCTTTCTTTTCTTAGCTATTTTGGCAATAACTATTGGTTCCCCCTCCCGTAGTATGCAGTTGAAAGGCAACTTCCTAACAAGGGATCTTCCTTACCAGCTTCCCCCTGATCCAGGTATGACCGGAGGATCAGGTCTCTCCAGTGAAAATGGGAGTGGGAGTGGCCAGTGTCTCCTCTCTTCCAGGCCTACAGTTAAGAAGCAGTTAGGGCTGGGCTGATCTACAAAGAGTCCAAGGCCCACGGTATGTTGGGTGGACAGAGACTGGGGTCATGAGCCACGTGCAGTGGAAAGCCAGCTGCTCATGGGAACACCCAAGTTGGACTCTTAGGTGTGTAAGCAATAACATTATATCCTGACCCACCACTGAAATATATTTCTGCTGCAAGAGTTACCCTGATTAATACGCTATTTCATCTGGTGGTTATTCATGCATGCACTCATTCAATAAATATTCATGAACTCTTCTCATATGCAAGGCACTGTGCCAACTTTCTGCCTTCAAGGATCTTATACACTGGCTTGAAAATAAGGACAGGCCACTCATGTCTGTTTGCCTTACTATGTGGTAGACCATGTGTAAGTTACTTTTCATACAAGATAACATGATCATCCTGCAATATAGGTGTGATAGTCCTTAACTTATAAATGAAGAACTCAAGGCTCACAAGGTCTGGAAAACAAGGATTTTTTTTTTGTTAATTAAATACCTGTGTTCCCAGTACATGATACTGAATCCTAGAAGGGAGGTAAGATGCACACACAAGAACCATCAGACAGGTCATTAAGGGTTAAATGGCACAGGAAAGTAATGTTTAAATGCTCAGGATGTTCAGAGATCACCATTTTGATATCATATTCATACTTTTCCCAATCAACATGGTGCACTGGCCCATCTGTTTCTGCCTGTGTTCCAGTTGAGCTCTATCCTTGCCTTCTCTGATAGTAAAGATTTAGGGGTCAGAAGGCTCCATATTACCAACCAAAGTGTAAGGTGGTAAATAGCATCATGTGGAAGGACTCAGTAAATCAGAAACTGTCAGATTCCTGCTACACTGGGCAGCCAGTCTGTGTGCTGTTTTTCAAAAATCCACTTCATTGTCTACAAAATAGTCTTGGTAAAGCCTGTCCTCCTCCCATCCCAGAGTGTGGGGAAAAGAGAGAGAATGCATGTAAAATGTATAAAACCATAGAAAGCATAAATCAATCTTATTAATCATTCTCATTTGTTCACTCAACAGATCACAATTTAAGGCCTCCTCTCTTGCTGGTGATATGCCCAAATTTTCTCTATATCTAAATTAATTTCAGGCACACTCTACTTAGAAATGGTCTCAGAATCCAAACTTGGCCTAAAAATCAGAGGCTTGGCACTGCCTTAGATGTTAAGTACCCAGGGAAAAAATAGCATGCAGTTAACAGTACACAAAACCTTCAGATCTGAGACCTTTCACTACGATTGGATTAGAGTCTTGCAGAAGTGGACAACCCATAGACTTCAAGGCTCCCTGTCTCAGTTAAAAGAGATACAAATTGCTTCCCCAGTGCAATCTTCTCAGTGGAGCATCAAGGATAAAATGTTGAGATCACATGAATCTATCTCCAAACAGAAACCTGAGGAAGATGGCATGCTTATTTTTTTTTTCATGTCGTTTAATGGGTTTCCTTTAAAAAGACAGTAGCATGTTTGTGCCGGAGTCCTTGGTATTTTACATGGGCTTCTGCAATAACTCTTTATGATTGCAGAATAAGTGGACTGGAGGAGAAATATTGCTTAGATATTTAACGAGAGCTTCCTTTCACATGATTACTTGCCCTTCTCTTTCTATGCACCCCTTTGGTTTTTGCCTGGCTCAGAAAAATCACTGTTTTATTCACTCAAGAGTCAGCAAAATTTATTTGACCACCTGTGTATGCCAGGCTCAGAGCAGGGCCCTCAGCATGCTGTGGGATGCAGATGTTCCCGCCCTGTAAGCAGCTTGCCCCTGAGACCACGTTCTGCTAAAGATTCTTCTCCATCCTTTAATTTGCCATGACCCTCCTAAACAATAAACTCCTTGAAGACTAAGTTTTAGCTATCTCAATAGTGAGCACTACAGTGGCTTGCTTGTGGTGTGGGCCGGGTGCACAGCACAGATTTATTGAATGAATAATTGAATGTTTGACAGGATAGTTCGCCTGGATATTATAAAGGAACAGTCTACTTTATATTTTACACAAATAGCTTCAGTTTTGTTGCCCAAGGCCTGGTGATGAAAAATAAAAGAATTGAAATACTCTCCTGGATGCTCTTAATTCTGTTCTACAAGGGAAAAGGCATGTGTCTGCTCATTCATTCAACAAATATTTGTTGACTATCCACTATGTGCCAAGACTGTTCTAGGTCTAAGGCACATAGTGCCTATCAGAGCTAAGTTGCATTTGAGTAGGAAGGATAGTCTATAAATAAATAAGTCAATAAACCAATAATGCAATTTTTTGACATTATTAAGTAGTGTAATTAAAAAATGGAATAGGGAGCTCCAGTTACTTTTTTTGTTGTTGTTGTTCACTCGTATAACTTTTATTATTTTATTATTATTATTTTTTTATTGTCCGGGATTCATTGAGGGTACAAGAAACCATGTTACACTGGTTGCATATGTTAGGAAAAGACCCTCTTACAATCGTGTTTTGCCCCCAAAAGGTGTGGCACACACCAAGACCCCAAGACCCCACCCCCCTTACTCCTTTCCTCTCTCTGCTCTTCCTTTCCCCACCCCTCCCTCATTCTTCCTCTCTCTGCTCTCCCCTTCCTTCACCCCCAC
>CAUYON010168454.1:0-16055 GCA_963573935.1 Arctocebus calabarensis
CTTTCCCCTTTCCCTGTATTCCTGTGCTATAATTGGGTTTTAGCCTTCATATGAAAGCTATAAATTAGCTTCATATTAGGACTGATGGTCTTCTTTTGATTCTGAGCACTCTCATCTCTGGTTTGCCACATTATTCTGGTCTTTTTATTCCATTCCCAAAACCCTCTAGTCTTATGGGATCAGGAAGAAAAGCTTGTAGCTACAAAAGGCTTTCATCTTCTTCTTGTGTAAAATATATTGGTAGGAGTTTGGGAACACATACACAAATGCAATTAATTTTCCTTCCAAATGACCCTAGAGACACCATAGGATGTTTATTTTTAAGATCTTGAAAAGAAATTTAAAATCCATTCTGAATGTGCCTTCTACTCCACTCTTAATGTATTCAGAGATGGGTATTTCTGCATATTTTCCATCATTCTTATTAGAATGTGTTTCATATTTTTTGAAATTTAAATTTCTGTCCATAGCAAAAGTAAAGGTTTGGAAAAAAGGCAACAAACATGTTTTATGAGTGGAATATATTCACCCTTTGGGGGAATTAAAACTTGCATTTCATCCTGAGGTCAGTGAACAAAGGGGTAGAAAAATGTTCTTTATTGTTTGTTCTCTATTATATTAGAATTGTCTAGATAAGGACCATGAAGTCAGTGAAAATAAGAACATGGTGACACAAGAAGGAAAAGATTATAATACATATTTAAGCACCAAGAGCCTAAAGTTGTAACATGTAACACTGGTCAAGTGGACCTGAGCCATGCTGCTGAAAAGTTCCCTTTAAAAAGCCTTGTTTTTCTGCTTGAAGGAGGATGGTGGTCTTTGAGACGCTAGTCTACTGTCTTCTTCATTTCCTGGCAAATCAATAAAACTTTTCTTTCCTTTCCTCAAACTACTTGTTCTTTATTCTCATTGTTTTAGCATTAAGGACAAGTACTAAATTTTTGATAACAAAATGTGGCATCCCTGTGTGGACCCATAAGTATGTCACTGGAAGAGCACCTCGTGATAGACTGCTGCTGTGGCCAGAGAAGGTGGGAGCAGCCTTGGGTTGATCCAGGGGTCTTTGCTGGTAGGAGCATGGTGTTTTTGGGGTGATAGAGTGATGAACCACTCCAACAACTGCTGGGAGCTTGTTTATCTCTGTCTCTCCCTCCTCAAATTACACATAGCTCCTCATAATCTGAACCTCATTGAGGAAAAGGAAACAGATTTGGGAAGAGTTGGGACCCTTTGATCCTTTAGGTGAGCCCCTTGGTGTGTACACTGAGATCCTTGATTCCACCCATCTGGAAAAGGTATAAATCTTCCAGCCTGTGGCAAGGCATTTGCAGCACTGTAGGTATAGGTATAGAGTAGGACTAGGGAGCTTGGGGATTCATCCCATTTTGGGTTAGAAGAACTCAGTTCTCTTTTCTACAGGTCCCATTTATTTGGTATTGCAAAATTGATATAGGAAGCCCATCTACAGTGTTCATTATACCAGAGTAAAGAGGCATCCCATGGAAAAAGAGGACACAAGTCCCCAGTGTTTGGGCCAGCCTTCATGAGGTCTAAAAGACCCTTTTCAGAAGAAGGAAGAATGACAATGTTGATATTTTTGCTGACCTTTCTTTGGTTATTTGTTCTGTCTATAGAATGGAGTTACAACTCCTTAGTAAGGATTTCCTGAACTATTGTCTCTTCTGGTAATCTGTTTGCTGCTGGATTTGTCATTCTAAACTTTGTTTGGCACAAGACCATTCAGATCTCACAGCTATTCCAGCATATAATCTCACTAATATACTTTTCTATACTTTGAATTTGCAGATATCTCATGTTTTTTTTTTCTTACCCAGCCCGCTATGTGCATGATGTATAAGACTGCAGTGGGAACTCACAGTCCTACTGGGTTTGCTTTCTACTGGCCTAGTGGTCTCCCCAAATTAACTATGTATTGTTGAACGCAACTGTTATGGTTTTCTCAGCCCCACTTCCTCTTAATTACCTTGTTAATAAACATTTTAACTTCTCAAGCAAGGACTAAGGGACTCCCATTTGCACCATAGTACACAAGGAAAAAAATGTACCCCTAGGGCTTAGGAAAACTAGCAGTCAGCTCTGGGAAGGACAAGATCAACTTTCCTATACAGACCCTTGTTTTAAAAAGCCTAACCTTAATGTTGTCCAGAATGGCTCTATAAACCTTCAGATAGGAACAGATAGGTAGGGTCTGTGCACTCCTTGGATACATTTTTTGTTTGTGAAGGATAGGAAGGAACTCCTTGGACTGATGAGTATGATGGCTTATGTAGCTAGACAGTGGGGGCTACTTATTTCCTGGGGCTTCTCACCACTCCCATCTCAGTCCATAACAGATCTGAGACTGTTCACTGGACTCGTTTCCTGAAATTATTTTTATGAATAATTTTAGAGGGCAACTGCATTTGGGGAATTCCAAAACAGTATCTCTGAGGGAGAATCCTACTTGGAGATGAATACTTCTTTGGGTACACTCTACTCCCAGGTGGGCAGGTCATCAACACGTTCTTTGCCACCTGTCTATAAGCTTGAGGATTATAGCTAATGAAACTGTATTGGCCACAGCTGCTCAGCTTTTTAGCTTTAGTAATTCTTGATAATTTCATTGCTTTGGACAATATTTTAGCAGAACAGGAAGGTGTTTGTGTTATAGCTAATTCTAATGTTGCACTTAGGCAAATTCCTCCATAGAGGTAGAAGAACATGCTGACAAAATTGGGCAGCAAGTTACTTGGTTATGACAGACTGTATGAAGTGGAAATCTGGGAGGAGGGATAGGTGATTGGTTTTCTAATTTTTTTTTCTGGGTTACTAAGAAATTCCTCACATCACATGAAGTATGCTCTATTTTGGCTTGTCAGTCCTCATGGTTGTAGTTGTTGCTTATGCCCCTTTCTGCCTGCTAAGCTGTTGGATTCTTTATTTTTGTAAACCTACTGCTGGAGTTTTGACAAGTTGGGAAGAGCAGTGATGTAAATAAGTACAAACTTTCCATTTAAAATGTCACCCTAATTTAGTAGTAACTCAAGGACCACATTGTGCCTTCTCCTATAGGTGTGGAAGGGTAGTATTGATCATAGGAATTTGTAACAGAGGTAAAGGTCTGAAAAAAGGGAACACAGTGTTTTATAAGTTTTCTCTTTAAAATCCCCCACTCTTTTAGGGGATTAAAACTTGCATTCCATCTGAGCCTGGGGGTCAATGGGGAAGAAAAATGTCCTTTGCTGTTTGTTCTCTATTACCTTAAAACAGATTTGTTCAGACAAGGTTCACACGATTCCAATCACCGGAGATAAGGTCTTAATGTCCTAAGACAGAAAATACCTATTATTCTTAAGATACAATAGCCTAACAGTAGCTCTGTTGCTGAAAAACTCCTTTAAAAAGCCCTGTTTTTCTGTTGAAAGGAGGATGGTGGTCTTTTGAGATGATAGTCTATCCTCCTCCTTTGCTGTCAAATTAATAAACTTCTCTTTCCCTTTTCCTCAAACCACTTGTCCCCATTCTTCGTTCTCCCTATTTGGCCTTGGGCACAAGTATCAAACTTTTGGTAACATTGATGTTAATGAACATAGCTCATACTAACTAATGCTGAGTGCTTCTTAGGACAGGTCCACTAGTCATCCCCTTATTTCATGATTTATCCTTGGCAGCAAATCCCTTCACCATTTTCAATTCTTTAGACTGGAATAAACTGTTTTCCAGTATTTTTCCAATATTTTTCCTGTATCTGATTTTAAGTCTCTTTTTGGAATGCATTATTGGTAAAAGAAGGTGGAGGGGCCTTATGTCAGGCTCAACCCACAAAAGACCCTTAAATTATAAGGCTCTGAGTTTTAAACTTTTGAATATAGGCTTACTTGAAATCATTTAGGGTTTTCCACCCTTTGATTATTTTCATCATGAAGAATGAACACTGGTAACCTAAGGTGCTGAATATTAAAAATTTCAACCAGCTCACTCAACCCACCCAAGCTCTCTCTCCCTGCTGTACTTTTAAAAAGCTGTTTGAGCCACAGTTGGCAACAGAAGCCATTTAGGAGTCATTTTTACTTAGAGCCGTAGCAGAGGTAGAGCACAATGCTCAGAAGAGATAAAAAGACAAGTTCTGATGCCTATAATTGAGAAACGCTGCCACCCCCACAAAGAACAAAATAGGAGCTCTTGCTAAGCACTTTTAATATAGTATAATTTGCTTTTTTTCAGAAAAAGTGGTACTTAGTCTTGCTGTACATCACATTAGCATATGAATCTTAAAAAAGAAAAAGACGAACCTGAATTTTAATAATGACACCTTCTTTAGAAAAAATAGGTTAGGACACATTTTTTAATTATATGCTTGAAAGAAAGTTTACAATGTAGTGATACAATTTTCACTAAAAATTTGCCTAAAATTAGCACATTTTATATTCTTGTAATTATCATGAGCTTTTTGGCTTTTGTACCTCACACATCTTCATTTTCCCACATTTGTCATTAGCTTTGAGCCTTCTGGGGTCTTTATATTTCCCCTGTACAGACCCCAACTTCTCTGGCCTTCTCCTGAGGGAGAGGGAGTGAGGAGTGTGCTGTGGGTGATTCTGGACGGAAACCTGGAGTTGTTGCAGGTCAGGCTATAGCATCTCATCCCAATTATGTCCACCCCCTTTTATTAGAACCTTTGTACATAATTTTTCTTTGTTCTTGAAGCATGCTGCCCTTTGTTGGTATACTTATCTTTAGTCATTTCACTGCCAGTCAAATATAGCTGAGGACTCAGTTCCCTTATGATGGGGTGGGGGGACAGGATTTTTTTTCACTCACAGGTTCATGGCTGAGGCCCCTATGGCAAAAGAAAGATTAGCAATAAAAAGCATACACATTTACTTAATGTAAGTTTTAAGTGACATGGGTGTCTTCAGAAATGAAGACCCTAAGAAAGAAGACAAATTGTGCATTTTTATGCTTAGGCTTGATTAAGAGTGGATGGACATGGTGGGAAAGGAGGGTCTGACCTAATGGTAATGAATAGTGGGAACTTGGCAAGGCCTGTTCTATCAGATTCTTCTCTGCCTTCTCGAGTCTTCAGAGACAAGGCTGTTCCTTTCTACCTGGTATAAGGAGGCGCCTCTCAAATGATTGAGGATCTTGTGTCCTGCTTCAGGGAAGAAGGGTGTGAAAAATTCAAAGAGGGACCTTCCTGCTTCTGCCATTTTATCAAATGCCAAGCAATCATATTTGGGAGTAGTATGGCCTGAACCATACCCTCTCATTTAAAAAATAGTTTCTGAAGTTTCTTCTATTTCTAAAATTTCAATATTTAATCATTTTAAAGTGTTTGGTTCAATCCCCATGGTTTGAATTTTAGCATTTCTTAAATTCTTTACTGCACAAGGATTCTTTACACTCACTGTCCAAGTGTGTATTATTTTAGTTCACTGCAGAAAGTGTGTTCTTCAACTCTTTGTTTTATTTAGATGGGTAAGAATACAATCTTCTGTAAGCAAAAGTACCATAAATTATATTTGCAAGATAAATTCATATTTCTTTTTTTAAATTTGGGGTATGATCTTGTCCTTGTGAAAATCCCATGGCAACTGTTTCATATTTTCCTTCTCTAATTTCTGGGAACTTCCTAAAACTCTTGAAAAGTTACTATGGAAATCATCCAAATCACAAGATATTTTCTAGCTCCATTTTGTATCCTTTAACAACTTGCTTGGGAAAGAGGTAGTCTGTTTAGATTTTACTTTAATTTGGGAGTTCCTATTTTTCCATTATTAGTACTTTCATACTGGGATTTCTATGTGTTTTTTTTTCCTTGAAAGTTAGGTGGGGGCATACAGATTGCCCCCAGAATGAATAGAAAGGATAACTTCAC
The DNA here is from genome assembly GCA_963573935.1 of Arctocebus calabarensis. Classification (NCBI taxonomy): domain Eukaryota; kingdom Metazoa; phylum Chordata; class Mammalia; order Primates; family Lorisidae; genus Arctocebus; species Arctocebus calabarensis. The sequence continues at coordinate 5,879 of CAUYON010168454.1, forward strand.
AAACTAAAATATAAGCAGGTTTTGTTTGTGGCAATTGTACATGGGAAATACAAAGAATTAGCAACCACCTAATTCTTAGATTTTTGGAATAAGAATATATGTGACACAAGCTTCTTTTATGTTATTTTAAAAAACATTTTTTAATGCTGTAGATGGTGGTAAAAGTGCTTCCTGGACTCAAATAGCAATTATAAATGAGCAATTTCTAAATCAGAAACATTTACATGAAATTTCACATAAAATATGGTAGAGAGTTTACAAAGAATATTTGAACATAATTGCTATCTTTTGTCACCAGCTGTCAGTGTTTTAAGAATTTATAATGATTGTAAGTTAAGCTATATTAGAAAGAAAAGAACCCCAAACCCAAAGCAACCTAGTTTTCTATTTGAGTAGATACACTATACATAATCTAAGAGACCAAGAATATTTTAATTTTTAAGTCTGTTAGGACTAAGATGGGCGAGGGTTCAGAATAGAAAAGAAGATGAGAATTTCTGAGCCGTGTACCTGCCCATGGGTGGGATATACACATTTGAAGGGTAAGGTGAGACTACCTGGGACAGCTGATTACTGGGTAACACTTAGGGCAGGAGTAAGTTAGCAAAACTTGGGCAGAGTTGGAAATTGAATGAGATCTGAAAGGAATGCCTAGTCTCCAAACAGCTAAGAACCAGGGTGAGTAAATGTACATAAATGGATTTTTCTTAGAGTAACAAAGTCTAGCAGGAGTGTCCAAATTGCAGTCTGTAGGCCACATGCAAATTTTGTAAGGATTTTTTTTGCTTATGTACAGTGTTGAAAAGTATGCATGGACATGGACTTTTTTTTTTTTTTTTTTTTGGCTAATCACCTTTTGTTAGTTTTGGTGTATTTAATGAGTGGCCCAAGACAGCACTTCTGCCAGCATGCAGCAGGGGAAACAAAAGGTTGAACACCCCTGGTAGAGGAACAGGCAGCCAACATGGGTCAAAGTGATGCAAACCTAAGTGTGGCAAATTACGTGAAGGTGTGCTCACATGGAGGTCCAAACTAAATCTGAGGACAACAAAGTCACGTAACTTGCTGCACTCCTGACCCAGAGTTTCTCTGCTCACCTTCTGACGTGGCCCTGTTTACTTGGCACCTCTATATGGATGGTGGGGAGAATACAAAACATGTTAGACTCAGAAGAGCTGCTCTCATCTCTCAACTATCCATAACTGTTAGCCCCTCACTCGTCCTCCCTACTACTCCTTCCTCTTTGAACACTCCTTTTTTCTTTTTCACTGGCTCCTTGTTCCATCTCTTTTCTTTCTAAATGTTCTTTCTTGATACTTAATGTATTCCTAAAGGTTAATCTATTTTCCAAAGGGGATGACCATATCTTTAAGTACTTAACTAGTTCTCAGAATTTCTTTCCATAACTTCACACATTTTACATAAATTTGTTCAGTATGGGGGAGTATAAACATGAGTATGATATACGTTTATCCATTCATTTACTAATGTATCCAATAACCATGTACCAAGAGCCAGATACAACTTGAGAAACTGGTGATCAGAAATGATTAAGATGCATTTCTTCTCCTGTCTTCATTTTACTTTCCTATCATTTGCCAATTTGAATATATTTTACTTTGCCTTATGGTATGTATCTGGGCATGTGACATTATATGCTCTTATTTTTTGTCACGATGTATTCTATAAACAAATACAATTACATGTAATATAAATCTATACTTAAGAAAGACGAATTTTGAAGTGGGCATCAAAGGATGAGTAAGAGTTCAGGTAGCAAGGAGAAAAACAGGCAAAATACACAGCAGATGGAAAGGCATATGGATATGAAGGAACTTGCTTGTTCTGATAGTGGTGTGTAGCTTTTTGTGGGGCATAAAGTACCTGGAAAGGAATAGCAGGAAACTTCTTCTGGAAGGAAAATAATTCCTAGTCACACCAGGGAGATTGGACTTTATCCTGTAGTCCATGAAAAAACTTAATTTTTTAAAGTAGAGGTATGAAATCTTTGGCTCCTCTTTGGAAGAGTGAAAAAGATGAATTGAAGTGGGAGAGGCCAAAAATTAGGAGACAACTGGAGTGAGGGCCTGGACTAAGGTAAAAGTGGAAGTGGGATATATGAAATGACCAATTTAAAAAATATTGAAGACACAGTGATGTGACCTCAAGAATGTGGGGTCCTGGCTGACTTCCCTGTGGATGTTCTCACTCTCACAGACACTGGATGCACAGGCCTCGGATGTAACCTAGAATCTTTTTTTGTTTGCTTGTTTGTTTTAAGAGTCTCCACTTGGTCATCCTTGGTAGAGTGCTGTGGCATCTTAGCTTACAGCAACCTCAAGCTCTTGGGTTCAAGTGATCCTCTTGCCTCAGCCTCCCGAGTAGCTGGGACTACAGGCACTCGCCACAATGTCCACCACTATTTTTTAGAGATGGGTCTCACTCTGGTTCAGTCTGGTCTTGAACCTGTGAGCTCAGGCAAGCTACCCACCTCAGCCTCCTAAGTGTTGGGATTACAGGCATGAGCCACTGAGCCTGGCCATAACTTAGAATATTTTGTGGATATGTGAATATTTTGTGAATATTCTGGGCTTACCTGCTAGGCTGACAGTAACTAGAGGTGTGAATTTCAGCAATCACTTAATGTCTTTGGACTTCAGTTTCTCATCTTTAAAGTTTGTTTCATGTGGGGTAAGGGGAGGAGTACTCAGATGACATTTAAGTTTTCTTCAGCTCTATCAACTTATGAGTAAACATTCATATTTTTTCCCCAAGCTAGTTTCCCCTTATGACTAGACTGCTATTTCCTGGAAGTCAGCAACTGCTATGCTCATCTCTGGATCCCAATTACCTGGCCTAGAGTCTGGGGTACAGAGTGCAGATTTAATGCTTTTGGATAAGTGACTGAATGAATGAAGGACCTTCAGTTTCATTAATGATGATTTCATTAATGATGCTGTATAGCCCATTCTTTCTGCCTCCTGGGATTAAAACTTTTAGATTAACCCCTTCTACTTGCCCTCTCCCCACCTTGCCCTTGCCTGTTAAATCCGGACACGATTCTTCCCTTTGAGTGGGCTCCTTTTCCACCTCCAGATGGTCACCTCAATCTCCTCACTTCCCCTTAAATTAAGACTGTTGCAAGAGTATAGTCACTTTCTGTTGTAGTCTCTTTCTCCTAAACTCACACCAAATACTACCACCATATTTAGCATCCACAGCTTTGTGGCTTAAACTCTCAAATGCCTACTGTGTACATTCACCTTCATTGCTTGTCACAATTGGGCTCCTGCCTGCATTGACTGGAATTCTCCATTTGACCTGACATTTGTGACCTAGATACTTTCTTATTCCCATCCCTTATGTTGCTCATTGCTATTCCCTCTTTACTTCCTAAGAGCAATTCATCGGTCAAGACCCAGCTTCTTGTTTTTCCATTAATAATACCCTCCCACCACCCACCACTACTGGCCAGAAGTCTTTCTAGGCTATATTTTAGCCCACAGCATTGTCACTCATCTGACAAATGATAGCATCACATACTTTAGTAGGGTATTTCTTGTGTCATTGTCTTATTGCATGCTTGTGGCTCATCACCCCAAGTATCTTGTAAGCTCCTTGAGGGTAGGGAACTGCTCATTGTCTAATGTCTGTTCTTGCAATAGCAGCAAGAACAACAGCTAAAGTTGGTTGATCACTTACGTGTGCTGGTTACGGTGCCCAGCCCTTGATATTCATTATCTCTTTGAATACTCAAAAACTACCATATGTGATGACTACGGTCATTACCACCACTCCTCAGATGGGAAAACTAAAGCTTAGGAATGTTAACTAATTTGCTTTAGGCTACGTATAAAGTGACAGAATCTAGTTCAGTTTTTATTTGTCATAGGTGCCCCAAAAGTTGAATAATTAGTTGTTAAGAGATATGGCAGATTTTCTCCCCTCCAAATGACAAAAAAAAGGGTGTTAAGAAGTTTGATAGTTTTGAAGTAAGCTCTGGAACAGCCTTAAGATTTAGATGCCAGTATCAGGGAGGAGGCCTGTCAGTGAGGGTAAAGGATTGTAAAGATGAGGTTCAATATCAGAACCATTTCGAGGAAAACAGCAAAATATAAAATACCCTGGGTCGATAACCTACAGAAAAGAAAGAGTTTAGAACAAGCATTACCAAAAGATAGAGCTTGTGTTTGTTTAGTTAGGATATTTAGTTAGTACGGAAAATTTTCAGTGAGATTTTAAAGAGTAAGCATATTAGTTAAAATTAAGACAATATTTTGTAATAGGAAAATTGTGACTATGAGTAATATGATTCAATTACACGGAATACGTTGTACATGGTTATAATGTGCTTAGGGCCTGAGAGAGAGTTCAGGCTACACTCTGGGTCCATTCTTACCCTTGGAAATCCTAAAGTGGGAGGAGTAAACTTTTATTTTCTATTCAAGATACTTGCCAGGAGTCTCCCAGAGCTTCTCAGAGTGGAACAACCACAGGAGAGACTGAGAGGTCCACTGGCTTCAGGACTCAAATGAAGTGTCTCTTCATTTGAGGAAGCCCTGTGTCTGTGACAGGCATCATGCCATGGTCTGTTCTGGCATTCTGACAATGAACACCTAGGTTACAACTCACCAAAGGGCACAACATGAGGGAACCAGGTACCCACTATTTTTCTTGCACTAGAAATGGAGGAGGCAATGGGGAACTATGGGCTCTGGTCAATCACCAGAGAGGGACCTCTCAGAGCCCAAAGTCTAAGCATGACAATCGACACTGAGCATTTAGACTATGCACAAATGCAGTGTTTGGCACTTTGCGTATTACCTCATTTAATATTCACACTTCTGTGAGGAGGAAATGACTTGGGGAGGTTAAAGAACTTAGGCACGTCCCACAGCTGAGAAGCAGCAAGGTGCAGATTCACAGCTAGACCTTTTCACTCTGAAGTGCATACATGTTGCTTTCAGTTTACCAAGAAAAATGCCTTGTCCCCTCAGCTCTAACCCCAGCTCTGCTACTAACCAGCTATGTGACTTTGGTAGGCTTCTTAAGAAGATGTTGACCCAGATTGCCTCCAACACTGTGAGTCTGTCTCTGATTATATTGCCTAATGGAGGACTAGGAAAAATCCAAACATTAGGTAGAAATGGTGTGCCTGATCTCAATCTGGGCTTTCAGCTTAATTTTTTGTACCATTAAGATCAGATAACAGGCACAAAAGAATCGAAACAGGGAATTCGAACTAGGAGGCCCCATTTCCCATGGCTCGGAAGGACCACATTCCTGAACAGTAGAACAGATAAGCCACCCAGTGAGAGACATACAAGGACCAGCAGACTTTCACAATCTCCCTTCTCCTCTTCTGGCCTCTCTTGTTATGCAAGCTGGGACAGGCCTGGCATTTTGGGTCTTTTCTCCCCTGATTTATAAATAGGAGGTATATTCCTAAGCTAACTGATCTGAAAGATCATGAAAAAGGTAATAGAAGATGCATACTGCTGTGTGTCTCCTAAAAAACAAAATACCTTGGTTGTTTTCAAATGGGGGCTGCAGAGATTGTATGGAAATCATTATTGTCCTGCATCACTTAATGAGGGGGATATGTCAGAAATACATTGTGGGCAATGTTATTAATGTTGTTATTTTGCAAATATCCCAGAGTGTACTTACTTAAACCTTGATGGTACAGGCTCCCAGACTACAAACCCATGGAGCATGTTACTATACTGAAGACTAGACAATTATAACACAATGGTAAGTATATGTGTATCTAAGCATGGAAAAAGTACATTAAAAATACAATATAAAAGATTAAAAAATGGTACACCTATAGTAGTGCACTTACCACAAATGGAGCTTACAGAACTGGAAGTTACCCTAGGTAAGCCAGTGAGGGAGTGGTGAGTGAAGGTGAAGGCTGAAGACATTATTGTACGCCACTGTAGACGGTGTAAACACTGCACACCTAAACTCTATAATGCATTAGACTTAGCTTACTATAACCTTATTTATGAACTTGTAAATTTTTAAAAATATTTTGACTCCTGTAATAATACTTACCTTTAAACACAAATACCTTATACAGCTGTACAAAATATTTTCTTTCTTTCTATCATTATTTTATACGTTTTTCTCTATTTTTAATTTTTTTCTGAGACAGAGTCTTGCTCTGTCACCTGGGCTAGAGTGCCATGGCCTGAGTCTAGTTTGCAGCAACCTCAAACTCCTGGGCTCAAGCAATCCTCCTACCTCAGCCTCCCGACTATCTGGGACTATAGGTGTGAGCCATCACACTTGGCTAATTTTCCTGTTTTTAGTAGAGACAGGATCTCACTTTACGTAGCTTGGTCTCAACTCCTGAGCTGAAGGGATCCTTCTGCATCAGCCTCCCATTTTTAATTTTTTTAAAAAATTTTACTTTTTAAAAGTTTTGCTAAAAGCAAAGACTCATACATATACATTACAGACAGGGTCAGTGTCATCAATATCAGCATCTTCCATCTCCACATCTTGCCCCAATGGAAGGTCTTCAGAGGCAATAACATGCATGGCGCTGTTGTCTCCTGGGATGACAATGGAATTCCTCCTAAAGGAACTGCTTGAGGCTATTTTACAGTTAACTTTTCTTTTGAAAAGTAGGAGTACGCTGCAAAATAATCAGAAAAGCAAATATAGGTGGTGCCAAAAAATGTATGCACTTTTTAAAAAAGGAAAAAACTATATTAAACTTGTAATACTCAATACACACATAACATTTGTTTTCATGTATATTGTACCTTGTATCTCTTGTAATTACAGAAGTTAAATGTGACTTGAGTATCAGTTTTTTTCCTTTCTTAAAATGCATATAACTTGTTTTTGGGGGCACTCTCTGTATAGTACAGTCAATACACAGACCAGCAGTGCAGTTGTTTACCACCATTATCAATTATATTGTGTTCGATACATAATTGTATGGCTGGGCCTTCATACCACTAGTGGCACGGTAGATTTGTTTACACCAGCATTACCACAAACACGTGAGCAGGCTGCACTATGGCATGACAATGGCTACGGCGTCTCTAGGAGTACAAGTTTCTCAGCTCCATCATAATCGTATGACCGCCGCCACATATGCAATCATTGCCCCAAACGGCATCATGTGGTGTATGACTGTAGTAGTAGAGGTGCTGAGACCACAATGGGAGGGAACATTCAATGGCAACAGCAGGTTTCTTTTGCCAGTTTGAATTAGTTTAATCTAATTTTCAAGTAATAAAAAAAAAAGAATAAGGTACTGATACATGCCACACCATGGATAAACCTTGAAGACACCAAAGATGGAAGGATCTGTTTAAAACACAGCACTTTTTTTATTGGCATGTAGAAAGTTCTCGGTCCATGATAGCTCTGCCAGTAGATTCCATCATTATTGCTGCTACTTCTAAAAGTGAGAATAGATGGGAAGGACCTCTCTCACAGTGCCCACCTTCAGGCAGACGCATGCCTGAGTTTATATTAATGCCCTTTCCTCTAAGTGAGAGTTGTGTGTTTTTTTTCCTTTTCATTAGAAAAATATCACAAAGTAAAAAATGGTTTATACTAGCAAAGCAGGGAATTCAAAACTCACTCTGTCATATTCATGCACCAGGCATCGGACTGAAATGGAGACATTATTACTATAAATTAGAGGACTCAGTTTACTTTTCCCCTTTCCAAGAAATCATGAGAACACATTTCACTCCCTTGTCCTGAAGTGGCCCTCTGTTTGGGGACTGTTCAGAATGGAGGGCAAAGGGGTACTCTTGTCCTAGTTATGAAGTTACAGAAGGCATCTGTTGCTTCATCTGCAGATTTATGTTGTTTTTCCCTTAAAAGGTTTCTGTTATAGACTACATGGTTTCTGATTTAGTCAAGTTCTAGTTTCTTAATCATTCAGAAACTCTCAATTCAACCTGACAAAGTTAATCATGTGGGGAGCCTCCTCCTTTTTCCTCAGTAAAATCCCACAGCTTGGAATCACTAAGGGGCAGGGCCATTTATCCTGCCTCTTCATGGAAGAAATCTACAGAAATCTTGTCAGGGGAACCTGACCATTAAGGCTTTTCCTTCTTTCGTTTAGATTTCAGAATTTTCTTACATTTGTATTTCTAACCCCCAAAGCATCTATAAGCTATCTTTAGTGAGAGAGACCTGCTTTTATACATTTTTATGCAGGAATTTGGACAAAGGATAAAGCCATGCCGTGTGATGTATTTAAATACTCAGAGGATGAAATACAAAATAAACACATACACATAGTACCCACAGTGTCAGGACTGACTGCCCTGACAATGCTTGTTTGTTACTGCTGCCAGAGCTTTGGTTTTGGTGGCTCTGAGCATTTGAGGTCTTGAGGGTACTTTGAAAGAAAAAAGCAAAGACTGGTGTGACTTGGAGAAACTGGAAATTTCACTGACCTCTGGATATTTGGCTAGACAGGTCACAGAGGTCGTCCATCCCAGTCTATGTAAATAAAATGAGCACAGACAAATCCTTTCCCTCTTTTCATCACACCAGCTTTCATCCTCACCAGGCTGTTGGTTCTGTGAAATCCCCTCTTTTGAATCTGATTACTTGACAACTTCTGTCATTCGGTGGGTTTCTTCCCACATGTCTAGCCTTAATAGATTAGAGACAGGGAAACATGCACCTCTATGTTTCCTTATCTGAATCTTTCTCCTATCTCCTCCCTGCTCATGGCTTGTGATTAGCGGTGCTCCAAGATACCTGTCCCTAGAACTCAGCAGTAAAAGAAAAGAAACCACAGAGACATGGTGTAAACAGAGCCTAAGAGCCATTTCACTTTCAGGAAAGTATCCTGCAAACAGAAGCATGAGCAAGGGAATAGTTTTGAATACCTCTCATTTTTAAAGTAGTTACTTAGTGTGGTTCACCTTAGCTGAGACAACTTTACTTTCCCTGATACCATGGAATCTTCATTTGACTTGGATCTTTCTCTTTCTTCCTATTCCTGATGCCAACAACTGCATCGGAATCTTACTTTAGGGCTTAAATTGCACCATCAATGCCTACCCACTCCTCCTGACTCTGGTCTCTAATCCTGTATAACAATGTCATGTAAAAATTCCTAGAATTTGATTTTCATTAGGATATTATTCTCACTGAATTATTATCCTCATGAATTAATAATAGAGTGCTGCTATTCTTCTGTTTATGAGCCTGGAGTGAATCCTCACATCCAAACCTTTCCCCAGCAGTGAAGGCTCATCATAATATGGTTTCACCTATCTTTCTAGCCTTTTTTTCTTATTCCTTTTTGACCGTTAAAAAGACTTCTCTCCAGCAAAATTGGTTTAATTCTCATATCCCTTTTTCCCTCTCTCCCAGCCTTGACCCCAAGTGAATTCTGGTGCTATCAAGCTACTGACACTTGGAATCTCTAGAAACACAAGCCTTGCTCAGTGGGACCTGGGGTAGCAACTTCGGGGGCATTAAAAAATTTCAATTATACCCCTTCATTCATTCATTCATACATCCATACATTCTCTTAGTGTCAGTCTTTTCAGATATACCTTTTCAATAACTGTTACATGCAACCGTGTTAAATCCAGTGAACATCAAGACAAATTAGACATGATGCGTGACCCAATGTACTTTTAATCTTATAGAGAGAAAAAGGCCTGTGAACAAATATGTATAGTTAAGTGTCATTGATGAAAGCACATGGGGAGTGACTCAATCTTCCAGAGAGGGGGAAATTGGTGAGAAAAAGCTTGATAGAGGAGATAATGTTTGAACTGACTCTTGGAAGAGCAGCCAGTGTTCTTTGAGGATTGTGAGAAGGATAATTTAGCTGGGGTAGTGTTAGGACTTTTAGGAAGCAGTCATGAGAGCTGTGTGACCAACAGCCACCAGGTCTCAGGCTCTTTCCTGGTCATATAAGGAATTTAGATTTTATCTTGGGAGCTATGGGGAACCATTGATAGACTAATGTAGTAACTGTCATATTTCTGACTTGGACACTTGTGTGGATGATATTGCTATTCACAGAGAGAAAATTAAAGGTAGAGTATTAATGTCTTTATATAGTGATCAAGGAAATGCCATGAAGGATATCTGTAACAGTATGATCAAAATATTTCTGAATGTATATGAATCGTGCCCTGTGATTGCACCAATGTACATAATTATGATT
>CAUYON010168455.1:0-30987 GCA_963573935.1 Arctocebus calabarensis
GTGCTGTGGCGTCACACAGCTCACAGCAACCTTCAACTCCTGGGCTTAGGCGATTCTCTTGCCTCAGCCTCCCGAGTACCTGGGACTACAGGCGCCAGCCACAACGCCTGGCTAGTTTTTTTCATTGCATTCGGTGGGGACCGGGTTTGAACCCACTACCCTGGGTATATAGGGCCAGCCTCCCACTGGCTGAGGCGCTGCCCAGAAAGCATTGTCTTTTATAGGCAAATCTAACTCTGAATTTCTTATAGAAAGAAAAAGTGATTCAGGCAGTTGTTTGCAAGACAGTGGGTCATTAAATGGTAATGACCAAATTGGACCATCCGTAAAAAGCAGTTAGCTCCATGGCTGGTATTGGTCAATAAATATTTGTTGTTATTATTCATAAAATCCCAGCTGGAGATGACAGAGATGCCTGTCACCCACAGCATTGATTCCTTTTAAGTGGCTAAAATCCCCTAAATGCCTGTAGTTCTGGAGTCATTTCTCTCTGCTGTTCTTATAGCTAGCTCTTGCGGTTCACATCTCTTCCTTTCTTGGAAATGTGTCCACGGCATTTGCCCCAGTAAATTAAATAAAACTGAGTCAGTTTTCAGATACAAAAAAAAAAAAATCTGGCAGAGGCTATGTTGTGTAACCATAGCTTGGAAGGCGAGGAGTGAAAAGAACAAGCCAGTTACAGGAGGCAATGTGAGGAAAACCTAGAGCCAGATGTTAGCAGGAAATTTATTTAAAAAAAAATAGAAGGAAAAAAGGCGCCACTGACACTGTATTATGTTATATAAGTGGCAATTGTTACTATGAATAAGCAACTCAAAATTATTTTAAATTACTTTTCAAAGAGAAAATTAAAGAAATGGTCATCAGTATTAATGAATATAATCATCCCCAGACTCAGTATTTCAAAAGGAAAATCTGTATGGTTTTAGAGTGTGTAAAATCCTTGTTTGATCCTTTTAAATACTTCAGCATACTCCAGGTTTTTTGGTGACTATAGTCCAAATAGACATTTGATGAACAGGGGTCAGGGACAGTTATTTGGGATTTGTGGATGGAGTATTGGTTCTCCCCCATGAAAACACCGACAAGGCCCATTAAAAAATGCTGAGGAATAGACAGCATATTAGCGCTGTAATAGTGATGTGTAAGTCATGCTCACTCGCCACTCTTTATGAAATTAAAGCCCTGGCTTAAGAGTGGTCAGCACAGCTCAGTACGCCTCAGAATTCCCCAGGACCTGAGTCATTACTTCTATTTCACTGGTGATTAAATGGAGAGCTAGCGTGTTTTATAAGCCAGACAAAGCATGGCAGACACAGGTCCTATACAGTAAGCACAAAAGTGGCTCTGAGAACCAAGAGAAACCAGCCCCCTGGTCTGTGTTTAGCTTTTGTCCTAGCTTTATTATGCCAATCATAAGAAAAAATACCTTTGAACTAGATAAACCTCTAAGGAATGTTGAAACTGCTTTCCTAATCGAGCGATGGTGAAATCACTGTCAAAATCTCAAAGTTAACTTTGCCTATTAAAATGTGGGGAATTTCAATTACGCAAACAAGAGCTTCGAGATACCCAAGGGAAGATACACGGGTAATTCTCTCCAGATTCAAGAAAAATCAATCAAGAAGGCAACTTCTTGGTAGCTGCAATACATTGCATAATGCATTTAACAAATTTTGGCATGTCAATTTATAGGTTTGTATTTGAAAAACAAGGACATGTTTAACCTTACCTGCAAAGTTAGCAATAGCTTAATTCAGGATTGCTCACCAACTCAGATATTTTACCTTTTATATTTTTAGACACAGGGAAAAATGACATGTCAGATGTTTACATTCCTTTAATAAATTCTTATCTTCTCAGAAGTCATTATTCCCTAGCAAAGGCCAAATTAATTTTTTTAATAGATGAAATTGTGTTGGTTCACTAGAGGATCCTTGAATCCTCTAGTTACTTAATTCTTAAGTCTGCCCAAGTTTTAAGCAGATCAGAATTGTGAGCCAGGCATTGAATATGGAAGCCAGCATTGTGCAGAACCTATAGATGCTAAGTAAGGGCATGAAGCTTTAGCTCCCCAAAGAGCATAATATTCTATCTCAAGGTGATTTTTATCATTTCCTAAAACAAAAAAATGAGTCAGGTGCAGTGGCTCATACCTATAATCGTAGCACTCTGTGAGGCTGAGGCAGGTGGATCTGTTGGGCTCAAGAGTTAGAGACCAGCCTGAGCAAGAGTGAGACCCCCATCTCTACTAAAAGTAGAAAAGCTAGCTAGGTATTGTGGTGGACACCTATAGTCCCAACTACTCAGGAGGTGGAGGCAGGAGGATTCCTTGAACTCTCTCTCTCTCAAAAAAAAGAAACAATGAAACTCGCTAAAACCAGGACTAGAGGTAAATTCATTTTTTACTGGAAACAAGAGAAAAGTGTATTCATTATATACATACAAAAACCTAAGTGGAAAGATTATTTAATGTGGGCTAATTAAGAATACTAATATGGAAGGTAGCAATGACTTTGGACGCCAGTGAATGAATTTAGAAGGTTATTGCTTTTGTCTTATGCTTTGCACTTTAAGTCTCAGTAAACTAAAGCAAAACTTGGTAAATTGAAATTCTAAAATTTTAATTCAGAAAGCAAGATGAGTTGAGCCAGTAACTGTAAAATGTTTATAGATTTTTGGTCGAGGACACAATGCAATATCTGTTCCAATTATATATCAGATCCTATTTGAAGGCACCCAGGGTTGAGTATGGCACCCAGGGTTGAGTATGTTCTTTGTAATGAAATTTTGTTATCAGTAATTTATTGTAATTTGTTAAAGCTGAAGTTTGTGTCTGATTCTTTTTAGGGCATTCAGTACCTAGTGAGAGACTTCAGGATTATCTCACATCCTCAGATGGCAACTTCAGACTCTTGCTAAATTTTATCAATTTCTTCCCATTATTGTTTTGTTTAAACAAGCTACTAGGGACCTTAGATTCCTAGAGAATGCTTTTAGAGCATTTAAGTTATTTAGTACATCAGACTTTTCAACAGAAATTCTGAAACTCTCAGAGTTTCAGTATCTATGCAAAAGTAGTGGCTTATGGTCAAATAATTAGCTCCTCTGTGATAGTAGTTGGAAAACAATGGGATTTTTATGAAAATTTTTAGCCTAAAATTTTATTATTCACTTTGGTACTCACTTTGTACAGTAACTCCAAATGACTTTTAACATTTTGCCACACCCGAATAATGCAGACTGGACTATCCTTCCAAAGAACATGATTTAAATATTTTGAAAAAATTCAAAAAATGTTCTGGGCCGGGCACAGTGGCTCTCACCTATAATCCCAACACTTTGAAAGGCCAAAGCAGAAGGATGTCTTGAGGCCAGTAGTTCAAGACTAGCCTATGCAAGAGTAAGACTCCATCTCTGCAAAAAAAAAAAAAAAACAAAAGAGAGTAAGAAAAATTAGCCATGCATGATGGTACATGTCTATAGTCCCAGCTGCTCAGGAAGCTGAGGAAAGAAGATCACTTGAGCCTAGGAGTTTGAGGTTCTAGTGAGTTATGGTAACACCACGGCATTCTAGCCTGGGAGACAAAGCAAGACTCTGTCTCAAAAAAAAAAAAAACGTTCTATATAGTGACAGTGCTGTTGATATGAATCTAGTGCTGTCAAGAAGACTTCTTCAAGTGAAGACAAAAATGATCAATCACTTGTATAAATATTATCCTCTTTATTAAAAACAATCTCAATTTATTATAATTATACCTTATGAAATAATTAATATTGTTACTAGATGATAAAGCACTAGGAATAATGCCTTCTGCAATAATAAGAAAGCATCCTGCCATCCTTTAAATACAAGCAGCACATATGGAAACACCACACTGATGTCCCCCTGAAGTTCCATCTATTTCTAATTTCTGTAAATGTAAACTAAGATGAGTACAAATACATCAATTTTTACTCTAAGCTGGATGGGCCTCGTGCTAATCATGACGAAGTAATGGGAATTTTCAGATGCCCATTCTTCAAAGGTAGAAGTAAATGGTATCGATTAATTCAGTTATAATGGAAGAGCAGGCAGCAGGCTGTAATAACACAGACACAGAATAATGGAGAGCTGGGAAGGGTCTACAGATGACTTAGTAGAACTCAATTGATCGGTATGACAATTTGGCTAAAACAAGTTGTCTAACTTATTAATATACACATACTAATATTATGTTAATAAATATTAACATTACAATCTATTAATAGCTACATATTTTTAAGCATTGTGTCTATTATTAAATTTTTTTTCCTGGTGTTTAAAGAAGATATTTTACATTTTTTGTCCATTTCAGCGTGCTTTAGAATGTTCGTAACAGCAAAAATTTGGAAATAACCTAAATGTCCCCAAGAGAAGTTCAGTTGAATATAGTAAAGGTACACCAGATGGTTACGATCTGAAATGTAAAAGAAAAACAAAGAATATAAATCCTGAATTCATCATTTCTTATTTATGCTACTTGGTCTGAGTAGTAAGTCCCTGTAAGCCATAAAGTCCTCATGAGTAAAATGATGATAGGAGAATCTCCCACGAGGGCTATTGTGGGGTTGGGTGATAGCAGTATCATTATGCAACATGGCTGACACCAAGACTTAAACATGGTAGACATTCACAATTAATTAAGTGTTCAATTAAATAAATAAACTTTATGCATTTATTTATGAGGGGCAGCAAGTTACAGTTCTTCAAAAAAGTACAAGATTTGAATAGGGCTCATCCTTTTATAAAGTTGTATGACATTGATGGTAACTATATCATCATCATCATTATCCTTGTTATTACTATCAATTTATTGAAAGGCCATGGCACCATCCCAGAAGGGACAGAGCCTCTGAATGCTAAGGTTTCCCACTCATATATTTTTATAGTAGTCTCCTGTAGGACAGTCTTCTCACATCAAAAAGAGGATACAGTGTGGCTGTCTATGTCTAAAAATACAATACTTTTTCTCTTGCTCTCTCAAACATACACATACACAAACATCATCTCTGTTTAGAAATTGTGGAAAAAATTCTAAAAGGAAATAGACAAAGGCCAAGAGTGGTGGCTCATACCTATAGTCAATCCTAGCACTCTGGGAGGCCAAGGTGAGTGGATTGCTTGAATTCACAAGTTCAAGACCAGCCTAAGCCAGAGTGAGACCCCTATCCCTAAAAATAGCCAGAAGTTGTGGTGGGCACCTGTAGTCCCAGCTATGTGGGAGGCAGAGACAAGAGGATCACTTTCGCCCAAGAGTCTGAGGTTCCTGTGAGCTCTGATGCCACCGCACTCTACTGAGAGGGGGAAAAGTAAGATTCTGTCTCAAAAAATAATAAATAAATAAATAAATGGAAACAGACACTTTTTTACTTAGTAAGAAGATCTTTCAGTTTCACAAACCTCTAAACAACACAGATGCTAGAATTACTAAGAAAAAAGATTTTTAACCAAGAGCAAAACTAAAAAGAAATACAGTGTCCATAAATTTCAAGTGCAATTGCACCCTGTATAACTCTGCTTTCCTTCTTGAAAGTATCTGCCTTTTAATATGATTTTAAAAGTCAATTTTTACCAATTCATTCAGAATTTTGAGAAAATATTCAATAAAAAAAATACCAGGACTCTTTGGAGCCACGAAGAAATACTTCCACATGAAAGAAATAACCTTAATGAGTTCTTCCTTCAGGATACTCAAACTTCTCTTGAGCCACTTAATAACTCCATTACAGAACTCCTCTGAAGTTCTACAACACAAGGCCCAAGGTGTCCAGTACGTGCGATCTAGAAGTGGCGTCAGAAGTTCCCCACACCCAGAGCTTCTGGAGAGGGGAGTTGGAAAATATAACTCACACGGACAAAGCCTAGCAGGAAAGAAGTTTTCCAGATTTCCATGCCCCCCTCCTCTTGGCAAGAGGACAGATGACTGCTCAGCATGTCCCATAATATGCTGGAGACAAAGCATCCTTCAACCAAGGTCATAAACCTTAACCTGGGGAGTACATAATGAGGGACTCTCCTCTTGAACCTGGTGCAACATAAAGATTTCATTGTGCAACAGTCCAATCTAGGCAGTGGCTGCTGGGCTGTGTAAGCAGATTTGAGGCCAAACGTAGAGAATGGTAGATGGGATATCAGTAGCTGCCATTGGTTTTCAACATCACATGTGCCTCAGATTTGCTATCCCATTCTGTATTCAAATCACCAAGTGTTCATTGAGCAATCAACCTATCAGCACTGTGAGAGATGCTTTCCAAACCTGGTCGAACGTGAGCATCCTCAGGAGCTTTGAAAGATGCAGACCCTTCACAATGTTTCTATAAATCTAAAGTTATTCTAAAATACAAAATTTACTTTTGTTAAATGCAGGTCCCTTGGCTTCACTGAATCAGAAGCTCCCCAGATGACTGTAAGATGGTCAGTTAGAGAGCTCGGAAAGCACTGTTTACAAGGCTTCTGAGAGAGATAACTAAAATTTAGACCCTTACTCTTCTTACCTAGTCCTCTTATAATCGAGACCCTATGGTAACATCAAACTGCAGGGTGTGATACATTTGTGGATCATCACAAATTTTATGGATGGTAACCAGGCTGTATTTTTAAGTAAAATAGAGAAGTTTGAGATACATCACACATAGTAATTTGTGAATCTTTTTTTCTGAGATACATAGATATGTGGCCATATGTTTATAGGTATATCCAGATCTACACGGGTTAGACACAGATACCAATGTAGGGACAGAGAGGCCTGTCTGTGTCCTCCATAACATACATGGAAAGCAGGTATGTTTTCCATGAGACAAAAGCCAAAATCATGTGAAATTCAATGGCTTAATAAAATGCTTCCTGCCGAAATCTTAATGCCTTTCGCTCTCTTTCGTTCCCTAGTGAAAACTAAAGTAAAAACATGGCATAGACCACAAACTTTCCATTACAAATTATAAATTGGTCCCCTCTCAGCTTTATTTCTTTAACTTGCCTTTTCTCCATGGACAAATGTCATTATTCTCTATTCAACGCCCTCCAAATGGATTATATTAAATTTTATCCTTTGAGTCTAAATTGATGGTGTTTTCATACTGTGAATGGTGTCTACTGATTCTTTATAGAGAAAAAAGCAAGAGGAAATGGGTTTGCATAGCAGAGAGAGGGCCTTCAGCCAGATATTAATATAATGAAAAATTTCCTGGTAGCCAGGGCAGTACAAACTACAATGGGTCGATGGTGGGGGGAGTTTGATATGAAATCTTGTTCTCTGTAAGTCTATGAAAACAAACCAGATTCTTATCTGTCTGGAATTCTTTAGATGTAAGCCTGTCTGATAAGCAGGGAGTAGACTTCCAGGCCTATAATGCCATTTTTCCCTGAATCACTGAAACATTCCAAAGAAGTATCAAATATATATTCTTAGATCAATCACAGAAACCAGAAACATTTGAAACATTTGCGTGGTGTTTACCCACTGGCACACTGGTGACTCTAGGGAAAAGCGGTTCATGATGGTGTAGGTCAACTGTGCATCGTGGAGAGTTTAACATCCCCACAAGCCACCCAGCATCTCGGGGTCTCATTAGCTCATCACTAGAAGGAAGGAAAACAATATGTTCCTCCCAGAGTTATGAAGATAAATAAAATACATATCTGAGCAGCCCCCACACAGAGATGTGTAAGAATTCATTAACTTTCTTACTCCTGCCTCTAACACGTAAGCATCTAAAGAAATAGGGATTTTTTAAGAGCTCAAGTTCATGAAACATCAATCTCTGTTCTTATATCTTAGCCAATACCTCTGAAACCAGAAGTCTTTCTTTATGGGGCGCACAGGGCAGTTCCTTACCCTGACTAATTCTCAGTCTTGGTTTGAATTGGTTCGGTCTGGTTTTGGAAAAAAAATTAGAAAATTTCTTTCTCGGGCGGTGCCTATGGCTCAGTGGGTAGGGCGCTGGCCCCATGTACCGAGGGCAGCTGGTTCAAACCTAGCCGTGGCCAAACTGCGGCAAAAAAAAATAGCCAGGCATTGTGGCGAGCACCTGTGATCCCAGCTACTCAGGAGGCTGAGGCAAGAGAATTGCCAAAGCCCAGGAGTTGGAGGTTGCTGTGAGCTGTGTTACACCACAGGCACTCTGCCAAGGCGATAAAGTGAGACTGTGTCTTTACAAAAAAATAAAAATAGCTGAACGTTGTGGTGCCTGATGTCTGTAGTCCCAGCTACTTGGGAGGCTGAGGCAAAAGAATCGCTTATGCCAAAGAGTTGGTTGTTGGTGTGATCTGTGACACCACAGCACTCAACTGTGGGCAAAATAATGCGACTCTGTCTCCAAAAAAAAAAAAAAATTTCTTTCTCTCTTACTGTTATCTAATAACTTCTTAATCTTCCAATGATGGACACTGTGAAGGGTGTTCTTAGTCTCCTGAAAAGTAAAAGGAGAGCGGGGGAAAAAAAGGATAACACATAAAATTGTATATACATCATCTATTGCGGAATGGTGGTATAAATAGTTCACTTTGGTAGATAGTTTATTTTAGTGTGCTTTGTATGGATCATTTAGTGTGTTCATTTTAGAAATGTTTAGATAGTTTAATAATCATCGTCTCTGATTCTTCTCAGAAAACATTGACCCAAATTGATCCTTTTCATAATTAACATGCTTTTGATGTGTCTGTTGCAGCACTGTGGCGCTGGATTCTTTCGCTCCCTGGCAGGAGAATGTGTGACTTGTGACTGTAACGGGAATTCCAACGAGTGTCTGGATGGCTCTGGATTCTGTGTGGTAAGTCAGAGGCACCCACCACCCCTCACGGGCGTCACTGGGCCTTTGTATCTTGGGTGAAGATAAAACATCTTCTTGGATGTTTCAGCTGCTTAGGAGCAAATTGCTAATCAAGCCCTCTTTATCTCACCCTTCACCTTTCCCTGTAAAACATGTCATACTAACTATTTCTGATTTTCAGTGGCCACCAAAGCATGTACACGAATGTGCATAAGCCCCAGGAGATTTCTGCTTTGTCACCCTCAGCAGCTGGTTTCCTGCTGTAGACCAATGGTGATGGGACCGAAAATAATACACAGAGGAGGAAACAGCCATGCAGATTCCTCTGTAAGAGTATAGTTTGCCATGTGTTTTTATCCAGATTCCTCTGTAAGAGTACAGTTTGCCATGTGTTTGGCTCCACTCCACGTAAAGCAAGAGCATAGAACAGTTGTTGCATAGCTTATTTTAGAGCTCGAGGTAATCAGATCTATAGATCAAAATTAGTTTTTTTTTAAAAAACGTAAGTTTAAACAAAATAGGTCACGAAAAAGAAAGCTTTAGCCTTGTGGCCTTGTGGTCTTTGTCAGTCTGTGTTCCAGCTCCCAGGAGACTTTTGTTCTCCCCAGAACTAAATGAATTCTCCAACAGACTGTTCTTCTAGTGAAGCAGCACAGAGACTTGTGAAGGAGGCTGAGAAGCCTCCTAGCACAAAAGTACTTGCTACATATTTCCTATTTTCCATTAATGGACTGACAACTGAGTGAAAATGGATTTTGAAATATTTACCAGAAGCGGCTTCAGCGGAAGTCATAGGGGACATTCTCAGCACGTGTTCTTTCGTGAGCCATATAACATAGCAGAAAAATTTGCTTCTTAGAGCTGCTATCTGGCAATGGGGGCTTTCCCAAACTACCAGGGTATTTTTGCATAAAGGATAAGAATACTTATTTAAATATACTCAAAATTAGCATAATTGTCCCTATTAAGCACATCACTTTTATTACAAGAGGCTTCTAAGGCCATTTCACAACACAAAGATGCTATTTTACTCACACATTACATTAAGGTGCAAATTAGGATGTTTTCATTTATTTTCAACCTAAAATTTGACAGTTGTCTAGGGGCAGAGAATGACAAGGCAAAATACTAACAGTTTCTATCTCTTCCTGGTGTTTTAGTTCTGATACTTGTTTTCCCCTCCCCCCATCTTCTTAAATACCCGCGGCATCCAGGAAGTCCTCTGCAGCAGCGTAGGCAGGGCAGCTGCCAAAGTCTCCCCTTTTCTAATGCTTCCATCTCCGGTTTCCTGTTATTTTAGTCCCAGTGACCCTTAGGAAAAAAAAATCCCTGGATACACTTGAACTTCTAATGTACATCTCTGATAATTTGACCAATTAAGGCTGTTGGTTATCTGGTTTATTAAAACATAAGGCAGGTTATGGCACCTGTGGCTCAGCGAGTAGGGTGCCGGCCCCATATATACCGATGGTGGCCGGTTCAAACCCGGCCTGGGCCAAAGTGCAAAACAGAAAAATAGCCGGGCGCTGTGGCGGGCTCCTGTAGTCCCAGCTACTCGGGAGGCTGAGGCAAGAGAATCGCCTAAGCCCAGGAGCTGGAGGTTACTGTGAGTTGTGTTACGCCTCGGCACTCTACTGAGGGCGGTAAAGTGAGACTCTGTTGCTACAAAAAAATAAAAAAATAAAATATAAGGCAATAGAGATTTTCAGTACCCTCTGCTGCTGTTAGGTGGTCAGCAAGACGGAAGACTGAAGAGGAAACATCCCACCTGCTAGTGCCTATGGAGAGCAGTGACTGAGCCAACGCTTCTTTACAGTGACATGCTCAGCAGAGAACAGTCGGGGTTTTATCTCTGACCTAGACATGAGCTTTTGAGAGGGACAGTTTTCATGTGATTCCTTTCCAGTTCCTGGAGCATATGAGATTCTAATTAATGTTTGGGGATGAACTGGAGTGTTAACATTTATACGCACACTCAGAAGTTGCCAATCATCTCGCCATTACTTTGTTCCAAGACAGAAAATTAAAACAAAAGAAATAGCCATTCTAATGACCTGAATTGTTGTTCCCCCATCCTGCCCTGTCCAGAGGGAAATATGTTTTCCCCCCGACTCAAGTAATATACACTCAAGTAAAAGCCCCCAGAGCTACACATATTCTCATATTATTATAAATTTAATTTAAAAAGGAAAAAAGATACCATTTGCATTTAATGAAATGTAAGTGAAGGAACAGAAAAGGCTTGCAAATACAGAAAGAATATTTTGCCACTTGCTTGGTGAATAGATTAAGTGTATGGTATCACATTGGAAGCAAACTCATTTTTTTTTTCTGTTTTCTTTGGCATCAGCCTACTGATGTACCATTCCAGATTCCTCAGCTCCCACCCTGTGATTCATTCTGAGCTCTCAGAGAGCCAGAGAGGCTGAGACTCCAACACTAGAACTTTCTTGTAGCTTACTGTGCTTACCAGACATTGAATCAACTCTTACAGGTCACTGTCTTAACTCATTTCTCCCATCTCCTATAAGCAACCAAAAATAAAAGGTCTTTTATTCCATTTTATCTTATTTTTTCTCTATTTCAAAGGCTTATAAAATATATGTACCTGCCTTGTACACCTCAGCTGCTTCAAATTTTTTCTCAACTCCTAATTGAGAGTTACAATATTGAGTACAATATTTAATTTGATCTTAGAATTTATAGACCGATTTTAACAAGCTATTTGAGCAAAGCTGAAGTAAGTCATTCAGCAACAAAATGTGAACAATAAAATTATGCTACCATATTTAAATATGCACACAAAGAGATTTCTCCACTAGTGGAACACTAGGTTTTTAAATACAGAAAGGTGGCTAAGTGAAAAACAGTGTAGGAATCTAATGTGTATTGAGTGTCTTCCCAAAGGACCAGTTTGCATCTTCTCAGAACTGCAGTGCATTGGACAGGGTTCTTGGCTGGGTCAGCTAAATGGGGTCCCAAAGGTCAGCCAACTCCAATGCACACAGCCAGCTCTAGGAAAGTTCCAGAAGGAGGCACAATATAAGAACTGAAATATAGGAGGTGGAGAAGCAGATAGAAAGTAGAAAGTGATGGGTGGCAGGTGCCAAGAGTGCTTGGTAACCAATAATCCATATTTTATATTAGATCAAGAAGTTAGACACAAAGACTAAAAAGGAGCCCCAACTAAGGCCATTTGCTATCTGAAAAACTGGCGCTTAGTCATTAGGAGAAAGTCAGGAGCCAAATGAGTAGAATTAGAACCAAGCAAATCCAATTTAAAGTTCACCAGTGGCACAAAGCTCCTCCGGTTCCTTTTGATTAAGAACTGATTTGTCTAGTGATTTATGCAAACAAATGGACTTCTAGCACAGTAAAGAAGAGAAATAATCCAATATATTGAAGGCTAATGGATTTTTTATTAATCTCAAAGCCTAATTAAAACCTTATTCCAAAAAGCCAAGATACCACATCTCTAATTTTTGCAGACACTAGAATCTTCCTCACAATTTTTGAACTCTCCTTTACTACACATGTGAGGCAGAAACCAACCATGTAAGTCCCTGTGAGATTAAGCATGTGTATTCAGTAAACCAGCACGCTCATCAGGTGTTGAAGAGCAAGAAGAAATTGAGTATAGAGACTTTTTGCTCTTATTTCACTGGCAACTTTTTTTTTTTTTTTTTAGAGACAGAGTCTCACTTTATTGCCCTCGGTAGAGAGCCATAGCATCACACCTCACAGCAACCTCCAACTCCTGGGCTTAGGCTCTTACCTCAGCCTCCCAAGTACCTGGGACTACAGGCGCCCAGCCACAACGCCCGGCTATTTTTTGTTGCAGTTTGGCCAGAGCCAGGTTCAAACCCACCACCCTCGGTATACGGGGCTCTGCCCTACTTGCAACTCTAAAATGGTATCTGGATCAGGTGCATAATCCTTCCCTTAAAATTTTAACAATTTTTCTATCTATTGAAAACTTGGAAAAACCAAAATCTTGAACATGGTTATCATTTTGGTTCCATGATAGCTGAAGTTCTGAAACAAAGGCAGCAAATTTCATGCACGAAGAATTCTGAGAATGGATAGCTCAGTGGAGTTCCCTGTTGCCTTGTGCCATCAACGTAAGAATATGGCAGGAACTGAATGCAGATAGTAAGTTCTCTACTTGTTATTCATTCTTCTTCTCCTAGCTTGAACTTGTTTCTCTCTTATACTCCCCAACTTAGTTAGCAACAGCACCCCTAGATGCTTCATCAATTTTCTTTTCTTCTTCCCCAACATTCATGCTGACATTAAACCCTGCCAATTCAGAGTAGGAGAGGGTCTGCTCCCTTCTACACCCTCCTACTGCCTTAACTCACAGCGTGTCTCCCTGACACGGCGTCCCAACTACTCTCATCACTAGCACCAGCTCTTTCCTCTCATTCATCTCCCATGCAGCCATGGAGACGTCTTTCAAAAACACAATCCAATCAAGGCATCCCTATTTCTAAAGCCTTTCAGAAATGTCTACTTCAGCCACACAGAACACATTGCCACCTAAACATGCTCTGTACTTGCACATCCTGGGCCTGAACTTGTTCCCTTGTCCTTGACTTGAGATTTCTTAAGGGATAACTTCAAGGCCTAGCTGAAATGTCACCACCTCCTTTAAGCCTTCTTTGACTTTCTCAGGAAGTGCTAACAGCTGCCTTTCTTGGGGCTTTGTCCCATAGCTGTTGTGGGCCTTCTGTATACCTCAGTCAGAGCCTGTCACATCCTATATTACTCTTTGTTCACCTCTCTTGTTTCCTTCACAAGTCTGTGAGTTCCTCAAAGACTGGAGCCAGGTCTTCATCATTTTAATAACAGTCACAGCTTATTGTCTATCATGATCTCAGCTGAATCCATGTTTGTTACTGAAATAACAAGCTAACCTAAGTGAAAAAAAACTTTGATTTTTTTAACTTATGGGATACTCAGGCCATTCTTCTGTTGCAGTAAGAAGTCCTGTCTTATGCTAGAAACTCAGGCTCTGACCCAACCCTGAGTAGCTAGAAAACAGTGCTACCAAAGCTAGGTATTTTAATCTAGGCCCTTGCTTCTAGGGTATCGTCTAGACCAGCAGTATTAATGATATTTTGGAGCTTGTTAGATGCAGACCCTCAGTCCCACCCCAGACATCCTGAATCAGAATCCACATCTTCATCAGAATTCCAGGGAATGTGTAAACATCTTGACATTTAAGAATTTTGACCTAGACAAAGAGCAATTCTCAAACTTTATGGTCTCATGAATACTCTTTACACCTTAAAGAATTATTGAAGAGGTGTAGCGCCTGTGGCTCAGTCAGTAAGGTGCCTGCCCCATATACCAAGGGTGGTGGGTTCAAACCCAGCCCTGGCCAAACTGAAATAACAATAAAAAATAGTCGGGCATAGTGGTGGGCGCCTGTAGTCCCAGCTACTTGGGAGGCTGAGGCAGGAGAATCGCCTAAGCCCAGGAGTTGGAGGTAGCTGTGAGCTGTGTGATGCCACAGCATTCACCGAGGGTGATAAAGTGAGACTGTGTCTTTACAAAAAAAAAAGAATTATTGAAGATACCTAAGAGCTTTTGTTTATGTGGATTTTATCTACCAATATTTACTGCATTTGAAATTTAAATTGAAAAAATTTTATGATGCTTATTAATGCATTTGAAAATAGCAATTACAAGCCCATTGTATGTTAAGACAAATAATACGCTTTTACAAAACATTAACATATTTTACAAATTGGCAATATGTTTAATGTCTGGCTTGCTTAGTAGATGGCAGCTGGGATCTCCCATCTGCTTCCGTATCAATCTGTGCTGATATCTCATGTGTGTAGCCTCTAGAACACTTCACCTTACACAACGAAAAATAAGAAAATGAGAATGCAAAAGACAAATAGAATTTCAGTATTACTGTGAAAATAGCTTTGGCCACCCTGGGCATACTTAGAGATGCATGGATCTGGCCTGGCACGAGGCATGCTGGCAGACACTCCAGGGCTAACCTGGTCCTGTGGAGGCTTCTTCCTGCATTATATGCTGTGACCAGGTAGGTGCGAGACATCATTTCTCACACGGAGGAGACACAGCTGGTGTCCGAATGCCATTGCTATTAACTGACTTACAGTTGATTGTCTAGATTTAGCTTTCTTAATCACTGGCTCAAGATTCATAATGCTTATTCCAATTTTAAGTGGGATCAGTTTTACTAAAATGTAAACTTTTCTTCCCAATAACATGCTTATTTATTGTTGTCATTTTTGTTTTCTGTTCTTTGAATGGCAGAGCACTATAGGAAAAGGGACATTTTGCAATCTCAGAGTAACAGATGTTCAGAGCTAGAAGAAAGCTGACAGGCCGTCTAGTCTAAATCTTCATTCTACAGATAAGGGCATAGAAGAGGCCCAGGAAGGTCAGGTGACTCATCCAGAGTGGATGAGCTAGAAAATGGGAGGGCTGGGGCCCTTTTCTCCTTACCTCCAGGACTCTCTCTACCTGTTTCCCAGAATGTGCACTGATGCCTTTCAGGGAAGTTCATAACAAACCCTTTAAAAGAAGGCAGATAAGGAAAGTTAATATTTGCACTGTGAGGATTTGGAGGTTGGGAGAGATTTGGTACTTTTCCTTTGAGGCTGTCTGCTCTCCATGGCAGCTATGGTGGAATTGATGTGCTGACAAGGATTGCAAGGCTTCTGTTAAACCATAAGAGGACAGAATTGACAATTTGTTTGTTTTTGCAGCTTAGTAGTCACGTCAGGCAAAAAGAATGGCTTAACATCTTACAATGGGCCTATTTTCTTCTGCGTAGATGTGATTCTCCTGTCCAATAAGGACTCAGACAAATTTGACCCCCGTCTATAAACAGCCCTGCCAGACTCATGGCTGAGGTCAGGGTAGGTGGGTAGGGCTCGTTGGTTTTCCTTGAAAAAGAGAGATTGCCACCAGTTTTGAGCTACAATGTTAATTTGCTCTCGATTTGACACTGATTCATTAATTCATCCTTTCCTCTTTTCTTTCATTTTTTTCTCCCAATATTTTCTGAAGACTGACTTAGTGCAAGACACAGTGCTAAGAACTATGAGGAAAACATTTAACATCTTGTTGTCTACATACAACACTTAATTTCTCTGTTTTTCATTCATCTGTCAAGCAGTCTGAACTAGGCCCTAAACCTTATTCTGCTAACGTAATTCTAACCAGAAACCAAATATTGTCCATACCTATTGGCTGATCAAATACCTGAAAACTTCAACCAGGATAGCTAGATCCCTGTAATTAGAAATCCTCCCTTAAGACTAATGTATTATACTTCATTTGAAGTTCAAAGTGTTAGCAAAAGAGTCTGCAACCTTCTAATGCAGCCATTTTAAGACTGCTTGGAAAAAGAGCCTTTTCTTTACAGAACTGGAGAAGCAGTACAGTTTGGAAATAAGCAGACTCACTTCTGGAGCCAGAGTATCTGAAATGTTTTCTGCCTGCTATCTGTGTGGCATGGGGCAATTTACCTGAGCTCTCCCTGTGCTTCCATCTCCTCATATGTAAAAGGTGCAAAGGGGTTTAGAGCCTTCCTCAGACAGGGCCTCACTCATGTTTTATTCTGAGCCTCAAATATAACGTAAAGACAAAAATAAAGAGCTCAGATTTCAGCCTACTGCTATGTCATCTGGCCTTCCCTCTGGGTTCCTCTGCAGAGCCCTGCTTTAAAAAGTTGCTCCACTGAAGCTTTTGGGCATCCGTTTTATTAAGGGAATCGCTCAAACAGGAGGGTGCCCCTTCAGTGATATTCTAATTATAATGATATCATTTTTCACCCCAAACCCGACTCACCCTTCATACGCATACTCTCCAGTGAATGTGAAGATGAAAATATTGGAGAGCTAATAGCTTTGCTTTGCACAGTCTGGGCCAACCCCGTAGAAGGCTGTCTGTGTGCTGGCAGCCCCGCCCTGCACAGAAATGAGTCTCAGCCCCGCACCTGCTGAGGGCCCCTCCTCCCAGTTAATGGCCATAGAGTGCTGGACGTGTTGGGGACAGGGCGCTGCAGCTGGGAACAGGTACCAGATTACAATGTGGGTCATGGAAAGAAGGAGGGAATCCAGAAGGGAGAATCAGGGAGGACTTTCAGAGATTTTAAAGCTTGGTGCAGATCTTGAATGTTGGAAAGGTATTCCAGGCAGAAGGATCTGTTGTGTGTGTGTGTTTCTATTATCCTTACTGCAAGTGGAAAAATCCTACACATAAACCTGCCTACTATTTCTTCTGTGTCACTATCCAAGATACCAACCCATTAGCGGGACGTTCATCTACCTTTACCCCAAATGTGCTACAACTTGACATACTTTGCCCTTCCGAGCCATAAATCCTCATCGTTCCCTTTGTCATGGGTAAGCACGGAGGGACTGGCAGTTGATTGTTTTTTCATTTCATATTTATTCCAAGGCAGGAAGCTGATGGATGATTCTGGAACATCCAGGATTTTTTCATTCTGAATTGAAATGCATAAAATCTCCTCTGCACACAAACTCTAAAGCGTCCCCAGGCTGCTGGTGACACAGAGACGTCTGGCAGGAATCCATCCACCACTTGTTTATTTTTTCAAGCACTGGCCAACATGCCTTGTGCTGACCAGCACTGGCCCACACTTTGAACCTGTCAGACCCAACACTCCCTTTGCTTGGTTTCTAGATTTGTTGTCTAAAATTTCTCTTGCATGGACAACACCTGTGGCTCAAAGGAGTAGGGCACTGGCCCCATTTACTGGAGGTGGTGGGTTCAAACCCCACCCCGGCCAAAAACTGCAAAAAAAATTTTTTTTCTTGCATCCGGTGGCACCCATAGCTCAGGGGATAGGATGCCAGCCACATACACCGAGACAGGTGGGTTCGAACCTGGCCGGGGCCAACTAAAACGACGACAGTTGCAACAAAAAAATAGCTGGTCATTGTGGCAGGCGCCTGTAGTCCCAAGAAGATTTCTCAGGCAAGAGGATTTCTTGAGCCTGAGAGTTAGAGGTTGCTGTGAGCTGTGATGCCACGGAACTCTACTCAGGGCAACAGCTTGAGACTCTGTCTCAGAAAATCAAACTTCCTCTTGCATGCTTGTCGATTTTCCTCTTTTCTCTCCTAGCACTGCCGGAGGAACACGACCGGAGAGCACTGTGAGAGATGTCTGGACGGTTACATTGGAGATTCTATCAGGGGCACACCCCGGTTCTGCCAGCCATGCCCCTGTCCCCTGCCCCACCTGGCCAAGTAAGTCCTAAAGGCGGACGGTATTGTCTAATGTTCATTTCTTTTTTTTTCCATATCCAGAGTTCTGAGGTTTTACCACACTCAAAACTGAGTACCGTATGTTGAGATAAGACTGGAAAACATATAGAAAAGTTCTCTCATTTAAATGCGCTGTCAAGGAAGTTGAAGTATAGGTGATAATTCTGTTCCCAAAATATCGGGGTGCATCATAAGGTCAATGAAGTCTCCCAAGTTTTATAAACAAGGCTAGTCTCACCTTTTCTCAACTATCTTTTCGTCTAGAGGCAATGCAACTTGTGATGCCAACAGACTCATGATAATATAGTATTTTCGGTGGTACTGTTTCTTCTGACTCGCAGAATAGATGTTTCTCTACATGCAGTGGCCAAATATGCTTTCCTTTCCTTTTCTTTTTCTTTCTTCGTTTCTTTTCTTTCCTTTCTTTTTTTTTTTTTCTTTTTTTTTTTTTTTTTGAGACAGATTCTCATGCTTTACCCCAGGCTACCATGAGATGGCGTCATAACTTACAGCAACCTCAAACCTTAAGCCATCCTCTTGTCTCAGCCTCCCAAGTAGCTGGACCTATCAATAGGCCTCTGCCACTCTGCCCAGCTAATTTTTCTATTTGTTTTTTTTAATTGTTGGGGATTCATTGAGGGTACAAGAAACCAGGTTACACTGATTGCATTTGTTAGGTAAAGTCCCTATTACAATCGTGTTTTGCCACCAAAAGGTGTGGCACACACCAAGACCCCACCCCCCTCGCTCCTTCCCTCTCTCTGCTCTTCCTTTCCCCAACCCTCTAATTTTTCTACTTTTAGTAGAGACAGGGTCTCAATTTTTCTCAGGCTGATCTCTAACTTCTGAGGTCAAGCAAGCTACCCTTCTCAGCCTTCAGGAATGATAGAATTATAGGGATGAGCCATTGCGCTGAGCCTCAAATATGCTTTTCAATCAGAGTTAGGACACAGATGAAAAAAGTGCATGCTTTAGGCCAATCGGCTCATAGAAGATTTATGAGAAAGCACAATTTTTCACTTCTGGCTATAGTTTGACCTGAGTAAGAAGTTAAAGAGAATAGATAGACATCATAATGGAAATAATGGAATATGTTCAGTTATACAATATGTATAAATCCCATAATAAAATCATGACTGGATATTTTATTGACCTAAAAATGATACAGTACAGGAATAAAATGGTGCAGTGATGTATAGTTTTTCAAAAGTCAACCAGTTCTCTAATCCTCTGACACCAACTCCGTAGCGTGCAATTTGGTTCTGACACTAAGTTTGTGGGGTTGGCATAGATGCCATGCGTTAGGATCATTTCTACAGAACTGCTCCCACTTCAGGTGCCAGCCAAAAATGGGGTCCTCGGCTACATACACTTCGGCTCAGCAGACTACAAATCCTGAGGTTTGCCTCAACTCTTTCCTCAGGTTGGATAAATCATTAAAATGACTGAGAGAACTCAGAAAAGTGCTGTACTTATGTGTGTTACTTTATTATAAAATATACAGCAGCAAAATGGAAGCGAAGGTATGGAGAGAGGGGGTGAGGGCAGGTGCAGGGACAGCGCTGTCCCCGCTCTCCACGGGAGCAGCTCACTCGCATACACTCAGGGAGCCTGGAGATGGGCTTGTTATGGACAACGAAAGGCAGTCGTTTCACTCAGGAAATTCCAAGGGTATGGAGCTCTGTGCCAGGAACCAGGGACAAAGACTAAATACTGTGTGTGTTTTTTATTATACCTCAAATGGAAAGAAAGTGAACCTAGGCTCATATTTCGGTTTTGACCCAAAACATCTTTGTGATCTTAGCAGGTTCCTTTCTTCCTATATTTCACTTTCCGTAGGATTTGGGGTCAAGAAGACTAAGCTCAGATCTTGACATCATCTCTTAATTCTTTTTTGTGTGTTTTTGGAGACAGAGTCTCAGTCTCTCATCCTGGGTAGAGTGCTGTGGCAACCTCATCGCTCACAGCAACCTCAGATTTGGGGGCTCAAGAGGTCCTCTTGCCTCAGCCTCCCGAGTAGCTGAGACTACAGGCCCCCACCACAGTACTCAGATAACTTTTCTATTTTTAATAGAGATGGGGGTCTTGCTATTGTTCACACCAGTCTCAAACTCCTGAGCTCTAGCAATCCACCTGCCTCAGCCTCCCAGAGTCCTAGGATTATAGGTGTGAGCCACCACGCCCCACCCCCATCCCTTGACTCTTTTACTAGCTCTGGGTTTCAGGGTTTTTTGTCAGTGTAACAAATCAAACAAAGAATTAAGGATCTGCATCATAGGATTGTGAGGATGGGATGAGGAGAATATGTGTGTTGGTATATTGCCCATGAAAAGGTGTAAGGTAGATGCTGTCTTTACTGAACACATAGCATTATATTTTCTCTAGTACTTTATAGTTCACTTATTTACTCCAGGCCCTGTTCTAGGTGTCTGGTGTAATACTTACATAATTTATAACTGCCATAAAGATTAAATCAAGTGATGCACATACAAAGACTTAAAATGAAAAGCCTAAGTACCTTCTCCCCACACTCACACACTTCTAAAAAGAGAGAGAGATGTCAATCACATTTCCTATTACTTTTTTTCTTAATCGAATACCAACATAAACTAACATTTTACTTTCTGCCTTGTGATATATTCAACTGCCTCAGACCTTGCTTTATAACTTTTTTTCACGTTCAATAATATTAGTAAGGTATGAAAACTGAATAGAACTGAGAGTGAAGGCTCGGCGCCTGTGGCTCAACTGGCTAAGGCACCAGCCACATACACCTGAGCTGGTGGGTTCGAATCCAGCCCGGGCCTGCCAAACAACAATGAGGGCTGTAACCGAAAAATGGCCGGGTGTTGTGGCTGGCGCCTGTAGTCCCAGCGACTTGGGAAATGGAGGCAGGAGACTCGCTTGAGCCCAGGAATTGGAGGTTGCTGTGAGCTGTGATGCCACAGTACTCTATCCAGGGTGACAGCTTGAGGCTCTGTCTCAAAAAAAAAAAAAAAGAACTGAGAGTGAAAGTAGAAAATGCAAACACTAAATGTTTTACTATTTTCATTAGAGTACGTCCTGATATTTTTTTGGCCTTATCTAGATATATTCTTTGATTCTTCATTAATATTCTGCTTTCGACTATTAGACTTCACCACATTTTTTGAGATATTTGGCACATCTCTTTCTTGATGATATAGTTATTCAGTTAAATATTCTTACCTCCACCTTCCTAATAACCAGTGTCACTTGCTCTCCCATATAAAGATGTTTTATAGCATCATCTACTCTGAAAAGAGTTATAAGTTTTGAGCTGTTGACAGTTTTTTAGGTAGTAACAGAAGAGTTAGGGAGTCAATGTCAGATGGTTCTTTCTAATTGTATCATTCCACTTTTGTATGTTTTGCCCTATGACAAGACTTGCTTATCTAAATGATATGATTTTCATGTCTTATGATACAAGATTTGTAGATTATTCCCTGTGGACTGACAAGTCTTGGCTATATCCAATCATGTAATTATGGAGAACTTAACTATATTCCAGTATAAAAACTAGTATTTTCAAGCACTTATTATATAACAGTTGTGTACTAGTCACTGGTGACACACGGTGACTAAAATAGTCAAAAAGTCTTGCCTTTATGAAAATAGGTCCAAAAAAACAGCAATTTTTTGAAGCACCCTGAGCAGATGATCTTTTACTTTTTGAGCCACCTTAATCCGTATGTTAGTTTTAAAGACGTACTTCTGCAGGCTTACTCTTTTCAATGAATGAAGCAGAAAGTTTTCCACTAGGTATGAGTCTCCTGTCCTGAAAGAGAAAGAGTTTCCCAAGGCACCAGGGCTCACCATGTCTGCCCCTGTTCTTTGTGCAGGTGTGAGTGGACCCAGGGTTTAGGGGAGCAGTTCAGGGACTTAGGGAATGTGCTCTGAAGTTCGGACATATTCACATATATGAACAGTGAGTCCCTATAGCACAGATCTGAGGTTGAAAAACCTGCTGAAAACGAAAAGGAAATTAAAACTCTGTCACCTAGATGTAATATTGTGCAGGAGCAAGGAGGAACCGTGAAGGGTGGAAGAGCCCTCTGGGGTGTACAGGTTTTTCTCTATCCTGGCATTAGCTCTACTTCTTGAATCCTTTGGGTGGTAGGGGATGTGGAGAAGGAGTGGCTGCAAAGAGGGGAGGAGGGGGTAGTCTGTGGTCACAAAACACAACAAATTTCCTTGGATCTCATAAAATTCCAGCCTGCAATCCGGCCTCATTGACTTAATTAACTAACCTCAAATACAAATCAAATATCTTACCAAAATTCAAATGCCCCATTGCCTCTTCCAGCTTTTCTTTTAAATATTCATATTGTTATTTTTATTTTATTTATTTCTTTATTTTTTGTAGTTTTGGGCCGGGGCTGGGTTGGAACCCGCCACCTCCGGGTATATGGGGTCGGCACCCTACTCCTTTGAGCCACAGGCGCCGCCCTCATATTGCTATTATTTATAGAAATAAAAGTTCAAGGACCTTTGAGAGAGGCACCCAGTTTGGAATCTGAATTACACTTCAAAAGATGCATGGAGTTGAGCCTGCAGACCCAGGATTTGATTTCCAGTTGCAATGGCCACATCAGAAAGCGAGGAAATAATGCTCCAGAGAGTTAAGCAAGCAAACAAAAGACACAGTCTATTTTTCTTCAAGTTCCCTAAGGGTTTTCTAAGAGCAAAAGGCACCCTTCCACTTGAAGGGACAGTCAGAGTGGGCTGAGAGAGACTCAGTGGTTTCATTTCTCGAGCCAAAACCAGAGTTTACCTTAAGAAAAACATAAACAGTTTCTGCTGATGAAAAACAAAAATGAACCCTGGAGGGCTGGCCCTGCCTCCAGTCTCCTCCTCTACTACCCCCCCCCCCCCAGACCACCAGTCATGCGGTTGTTCCTGGGGACCATTTGCATGGAGCTTGGCCAGACATCCTCCATCTCTACCAGTAGCTCTGGAAATCACTCTGATTAAGGAAAATGTCATCTGTTTGAAACAGCAGGACACCCGCCACAGGCCGAGGACTCCAGATGCCCCCGGCAGATGTTTCATCCTTCAAGCTGTGGGCGGGCTGCTGCGTGGATCACCTTCAAAGAAAGATGGGGTGGGGGTGGGGTGGGGGGGAGGGGGGGGAGGGCTGTTCATGTGCTAGACTCTTCCCTGACACTGATGCTTTATGTAGGCTAACCAGCCAAGGGAAAGGTAAAAAAGGTCAAAGAAAGGTAATTTTGGTGGAATGTTTTCCCCAAACTGTTAGAGAAAATAAATTGTGGGTATTGCCTTTCACCGAGATGCACATATTGTTTTCTGACTGATTTTGTAAATGTCTTCAAACAAAGCAAACACAGTCTCCATTTACTTTCCTCCAAAGGCCATTAGGGGAAAATTGCTGATACATTCAGGAATGGAGAGAAGCAGGTCACACTCCACGCTTGTACAGTACCTAAGCTAAAACTAATTTAGAAGTCTTGAAGTCTTGAAAAATGTTACACCCACACCCCTACACCCTGCACAACTCGTGTCTTGATGTATGAAGAATTTTCCAAACTGTGGAGAGTAGAACATTTCCCTTGTGTTAATAATTACGATAGTTTATTTCTAATGTCAAACCAATATTTTTATTACTTTCCTATTCTGTGTTCTAATTTTTGTTATCTAAAAAAGAAAAGGAAGGAAAAACAAGAAAGAATTCATGGACTAAAATCCTTTTATGGCGAGTCCTATGCCTTGCTGGAGTAGTTGCTTTGTGACTTTAATCAATTCTTCCAGTCCCTGCACCCTTATTCCTAATCTTTAAGGTACTCACGAAAGAAATTAAGGTTGTGGGAGGTTAGAAAATATAATTTAGAAGTAGGTCCTGCTCTTTAAAATAGATGAGATCTAGTATCAGAAAAAAATAAATTACAAAAGGAAACTTAAAAATATTCACAGGAAGTAGTGAGGAAGATTAGATTCTCATGTAACAAGTAAAATTTGATTATTTTATTTATGGCTTTGAAATACATGTTTTAGACTTGTATTTCAAATATGCAGGAGGTGCCAAAAATGTACACACATTTTAAGGGAAAAAAATTGTATTAAAATTGTAATATTCAAATCACATTCGACTGCCATTACCAGAATATAAGATACAATGTATAAAATAACATTATCCACTATATATCGAATATTACAATTTCAATACGGAATTTTCCTTTCTTAAAATGTGTATACTTTTTTTTTTTTGGCACCCTCTGTATACCTAGGACCTGGGAATTGTCCCAACAGTAGAGTGGCATTTAAATCTGGGCCTGCTGATTTAAACTTTCCTGCAAGGTAAATGTAACAAGTTTAAATAAAGCAAACAATCGCATCTATTAGAACTTCCAGGGGAACAACATATGGGAGATCTAAAAAAGTTAAGACAGTCTCCTCAGTGATGTATGGAGTTGACTTCTAACTTTCACTTACAATTCCAGTTTTGCAGAATCCTGCTATAGGAAAAATGGAGCGGTTCGGTGTATGTGCAAAGAAAACTATGCGGGACCTAACTGTGAAAGGTACACTTATAAAATTCTCTTATTTTCTGTGTGAGTTAAAGGACACTTTCTGTTTCTTGCACTCATCAGCTCTGGCACGATCCTTCAGGAGAGGGGTTCCCCTTGGGCCTCTGAAGTTTTGCTGAAAAAAATCACTGACAAGAAGCAGATTAATTGGAGAAAAAGCATACAAATGTATTTAAAGTGTACACACGGGGCCTTCAGAATGAAGACTCAAAGATACAAGAGAAATTGTCCACGTTTATGCTTACTTTCAACAAAGTATAGATGGCCAGGCAGGAATGTTATTGGATAAAAAGGTTATGATCTAACGCCAATAGACTGAGTGAGGAAACCCACCTGTCAGCTGGCCACAGTTTTCTAAGATAAAAATAGCTTTGGTTTAAAAGAGACTCACAGAGAGGCCTTTTTTTTTTTGGCCAGGGTTGGGTTTGAACCCACCACCTCTGGCATATGGGGCCAGCGCCCTACTCCTTTGAGCCACAGGCGCCGCCTAAGAGGCCTTATTTTTAAACAGAAATGCCTTAGCATTGGAGATGTCTTATTTTTAACAGAAATGCCATAACATTGGCTTCATTTATCGCGTTTAGGCAGCAAATACTGTGTAGTGCTGTAAAGACAGGGTGGAAAGGCCGGGAGGTGCTACCCAAACGTCACACCCCTTCAGGCAGCTGCCTGGCCAGCAGCACACCCACACAGCCCCCAGGGAGCCCGCCGGGGCTTCCCATGTAAACCTTAAATTCTGAGCAACCTCACTTCCACTGAGAACCCTCTCTATCTCTCAAATGGTAGTTCCAAAACAAACAAGCAATAGAAAGCCACAGTGTCTCAGGGACAGAAAATTTCCCTGCTCAGAAGGCATTGTTAGCATGATTAATAAGTGTGCGAATTGTGAATAATTCTTTTACTAAAGGGTTGTGGGATTTTTTTTTCCATAACAAGGAAAGTGAGAGCTGTGAGCCTACATCAATTTCATCCATTAGGAGGGAGCCCCACACACACACACACAGAGGTGATTAGATTACACCAGGCTGATGAATGTTTGTGACACACTTACTCTGTATTTCCTTACTTGGGGACAGGGGAACATCAGGCACCTGATTTACTCATTTTCTGGCTCAGTGGAGGTCTAAGAGGATTGTTAATCAGGCAGAATGGAGCTTTTCTCCTTAGATTCAGCTCAACTTAGACTGATAATGACTGAGCAGTATTGCTAATGGCTGTTCCAGGCTCCTGGAGAGAGGAGTTAACGGCCCTACAGAGAGCCCTGCAAAATCGAAAGCAAAGCCTCCCAGCAGTGAAATAGCCTCAGCCCTAAGGCCCTAAGGGTTCAGTCCCACAAAATAACTCAGAGGTGCAGGTAAACATTCTCATCTGCAGTGGCCTCCCCAGCCCAGCACAGGACAGCATGCCCACCCCCACATGGGACTGCGCGTGGTAAATCTCCCCACCTGCACAGAAGTCTGGGGGCTCTGCTGTTACCCAGCGAGACTGGGTCCGATCTGGAGCTGGAATGGTAGCTTCCTGACTCTGCAGAGGTAGGACCTAGGAAAGGGCCCCAGGGAAAGTAGAGTGTTAAAGAGACATCACAGGGGCCTGGCTGGATCTGCTTCCCAGCTCGCAGTGGGTGAGCCTTCCAGGCAGGCAGGTTATCTCACCTCTCTAAATGGTAATTTCCACTTTACAAAGTGGAGCCATTGAGGGTATCAGGCTCACAGGACTGTTGAGAGGTAATCCTGTAAAGGTTTTAGTATGGCACCTGGCACTAACTACATGCTAGATAGAAATTATCTGGTGAGAGCATGCATCATGGTCCTGGCGGTCATTGTCCCACTTCTGGCAATGGAGGGGACAGTTAGCTCATTTTCCTGAATCAAGGCTTTGAACTTAATAGTGCTATTTATTGAGCACCTCTTACGTCTTTGTTGCTTTACATTCCTCATCTGCCATCCTCACAACCACCCTGAGAAGAGGTTATATTTGTCATTTGGTGGATAATTAAATGAAGCGGGAGGGGCTCAGTCACCCAAAAGGAGGTGGCCTTTGCTATTTCTGATTTGCATTTGACCCTAAGAATGAGAAGAGGGTTCCTGCTCGGACTTTAACAACCAGATTCTTAAGTTATCTAGGCGTCTAACCCATGTTTTCCATGTATGTGTGAACTTAGACTTCTCTTTGGGAGTTTTTTTTCCCTTTAATATATAGTCTATTTGTATGGATATCTGTTTCAAACAAAAGCAAAAATTAGTCCAAGCCAAGAATACTACAGGTTTTTCTGTAGTTAGAGATCATTTAATGAAGTGGCAGTTTTTCAAATCTGACTGTGTCTAAGTGTCTTCTGGAAAGGTTTACGTTCCTGAACCTTCTCCAGACCCCCTCCACCACCCCACTGAAAGAGCCTGAAGGGACCGTGCCTGGGTCTGGAGGTAGACGTCCTGTTGGAGTCTCACACTCCATGGCTGTCGCCTCTGTGGACCACTGCTCTGCTTTAACCTTCAGCCTCACACCCACATAATAGAAAAGTGTTTCTCCAACAGTGGCTTAAAATCCACGGGTGTTCTCAGAAGTATTCATGGAGATTCACAGGTTCACAGTGAGTATTTTTTTTAATTTTACATTTAATTTCAATGAGAATCTTGAGAAAAACGCATTCATTGAAACATGCTCCAGTGATTTTCAACCAGTGTGCTGTGAGAGGATCTTGGGTGTGCCGCAAAGGTTTGTAAGGATCATTAATTACATTATTTTCTAAAGAAGTTCAAAGCACAGTAAGTAGATTCTTTTTTTTTTTTTTTTACTCTTTTTCTATTTGTCTGTTTTTTGGAGACTGAGTCTCACTTCATCGCCCTGGGTAGAGTGCTGTGGCAACATAGCTCACAGCAACCAAACTCTTGGGCTCAAGTGATTCTCTTGCCTCAGCCTCCCAGTAGCTGGGACGACAGGCACCTGCCACAATACCCAGCTATTTTTTCTTTTTAAGAGACAGGGTCTCACTCTTGCTTAGGCTGGTCTTGAACCTGTGAGCTCAGACAATCCACCTGCCTGGGCCTCCTAGAGTGCTAGGAATACAGGCAAGAGCCACCACACCCAGGCCTTTTTACACTTTCTTTTTTTTTTGATCAACATAATTTAAGTGAGTCATTGAAGTTTAACTGTAGGTTCAAGTGTGCTGTGAGATTTAAAAAAAAAAAAGGTCAAAAAACACTACTCTAGACTTTCTCTTTATAATTGAGGGCTGTTCTTCAATGCTGAGAGTCCAATAACAGGGATGATGGTCACAGGACAGACAATTGGAAGCCGAATGATAGGACATCAAGGCAAGCTGTAAAACTGAACCTTCCCAAAAGAAAATTGGTGAGAAAGGAGTCATCACACAGCTCGTTGCAGGATATGTGTGCTGGACTCAGACAATCCTCTATCACGTCACGTTGCAAGTGGCCACTCATTTGCAACAAGAAGACATAATTGAGTACCTGGAATTAATGTTAATTTGAATTTGACTACCTTTATAGTTTTGTTTATGCTTTATTTGGAAATTAGCTTTGGTTTTCAAGACATATAAAAGCCATAGGTACAAGGAGTTTCCACTTAGTTTTATGTCTGAAATATTTAAAGACAATTTAAATGAACACCGGAGAGGATATGCTACGAAAATGTTTTCCCAGTAAAAGAGATCTATACTACATACAAATTGGAGGATCACTGATCTAAAATATAAATCATGTTTTACCTACTTACCTCCTCCTTACAGTACCATGTAAAACAGCTCACACATACCGACCTGCCTTGCCATAAGAATCAGGTCGGTAATTCTTAGCCTGCTGTGGGCTCTTCTGTCTTCCTTCCCCACCCCAGGCTTTAAACTCCACATCACGGTTGTGCCGTTTCCAAAACGTACAGGATCAACTGGAGAGCTTGTCACATTGTATCATACTTAGGTCCTGATGATCACAATAACTAACATTTATTGAGTGTTTGCTGCCTAGTGTTTCAGGCACTATTGTAAGCACTTTACGGACACCAACACATTTAAGCCTAAAAACAAAAATCCTATGGGATACATTTTCATCCTTATTTATAGAGGAAAAGACACAGAGTTTATCACTTACCCAAAATCACTCAATGGCCTTTTTTTTCTCTACTGTTAAAAACTATGAGAATTTTGACAGAAACAGCATCGTGTCCTTTCTCTGTCCACTCTACCCTCATCAGAGAGTTCCCCCAGCTCTGTCACTCTTCCCCCATCCCTTGGCACATTGTAGGCATGCTCTATATTTGTCTAGGTAATGCTTTTTTTCTTGATTAAAAAACAAAAAGTCCTTTTAATGTTCCTTTATTTATTTATTTATTTATTCATTTATTTATTTATTTGCTGTTTTTGGCCGGGGCTGTGTTTGAACCCACCACCTCGGGCCTATGGGGCTGGTGCCCTACTCCTTTGAGCCACAGGTGCCACCTTAATGTTCCTTTAAAAAAAGTACAATGTAATGACGAGAATCAGTCATTTCTTGCCCTGTTTTAGTTCCCCTACCTCCCACCCCATACCAGGAAAATGGACAAGGGCGACCCAGAATTGACTCAGCCGAGTCACAGGCCTTTGGCTGAAGAGAGGTTGCAAATGGAAAGTCTCTTCTGCTGTAAAAAATTACAAAATGTGCAATGCACAAGCCTTATGGAAGGAGTCTTACAATTCTCACTCTTGTCCCAGTGTGACCCTCACTCCACACTAAGTGTGTTGTAAAGATAAGGTGCTGGCTTGGGAAGCACATATGCTAAAAATGGAAGGGTGCCGAGCAGATCACAGGTCCGGAAGCAGTCTGTACATTTATGTTACGTGTTGTCACTCTTATGTGAGAGCTAAAGAGAGAAATGGGCTCATGCAAGGAGAGAGTAGAATGGGGGTGAGTAGAGGCTGGGAAGGCTCGGGGCCGGTGAAGATAGAGAGGTTGTTAACAGATACAAAGTTACAGCGAGCTGAGAGGAATAAGCTGCACTATTCCACAGCACTGCAGGGGAACATGGTCACCCACAAGTTGGTTGTATTTTCAGAAGGGGAGGGGAGGGGAGTTTGAATGTTCACAACACTCAAATGATAAGCGTTCTAAGCTAATTATCCTTATTTGATTATTATACATTATACACATATATCAAAATATTCTGTACCTGAAATTATGTACAATTATCATGTGTAATCTAAAGATAATAGGAAAAATATCCTTGTTCAGGCTCACAGGTTCCCTCCCCAAATATATATATAGTAGCAAATAAATAATAACAATCATTCATTCATTCATTCATTCGAATAAAGATGAGGAACCTGAGACTCGGGAGCTATGAAGAGACTTAATGTAAGGTCACAGAATTGGTTAGCATTAAATCCAGAACTAAAACCCAGGACGTTCAATGTTCAATCCAGTTTTTAGTTGATAAGCTTATATCATCTCAATGCCTCAGTATCCCACACTGCCCCCTATGTCAGCTTTAATAGTATACTTCCACCAGTTCAGTTTGGTTTTGTTTTTGAGACAAGGTCTTGCTCTATTGCCAGGCCTAGAATGCAGTGATGTCACCATAGTTCAAACTCCTGGGCTCAAGGGATCCGCCTGCCTCAGCCTCCTGAATAGCTGGGACTACCGGTGCACACCACCACGCCCAGCTATATCTGTTCCGTTTTGTGCTGGAGTGAGAAACAGGCTAGGACTGGATGATGATTTATTATGTGGACCTTGCTGCTTAAGGATCAGGAGAAAAGAATGGGGTAAATTAAAGCAAATCCAAAAAGACTTTAAACCCCTAACTGGAAAGGCAGAACATTACTATCAACAGAAATAATACTGATGCTGATGCTAATGACAGTAATAATGATTTTGGTGATGGCCTTGGTTTGGAAAAGAAGAATAAGGGAGAAAAGGAAAAGACAGCTAACATTTATTGAGGCTTACTGTGATGTGGGGATTTTGTCTGATTCTCTCTGAAGGTGTCAAGTTTTTCAAATTTCAGTTGTCACCCCTATTATTTGCTCAGAGTTCTGTGACACCCTACCCTGTGCTTTGTTCCACTCCTGGATTCTTGTCCTGTAACCTTGAATAGGTTACTTATATTTCCTAGCCTTATTTCCCAGTCTCTCCGAAAGTGGAGAACATTTGTATAGCACACTTTTTAACAAGTGTTTTTTCTTTTCTTTTTTTTTTTTTTTAGAGACAGAGTCTCACTTTGTCACCTCCAGCTCTTGGGCTTAGGCGATTCTCTTGCCTCAGCCTCCCGAGTAGCTGGAACTACGGGCACCTAGAACAATGCATGGCTAATTTTTTGGTTGCAGTTTGGCCAGGGCCAGGTTCAAATCCGCCACTCTTGGTATA
>CAUYON010168459.1:0-15953 GCA_963573935.1 Arctocebus calabarensis
GGGGAAGGGAGGAGGGGGAGGGAGGGAGGAGGAGGGGGAGAGGAGGGAGAAGGAGGGGGAGGAGGGAAGGGAAGAGGAAGGGGAGGGAAGGGAAGAGGAAGGGGAAGGAAGGGAAGAGGAAGGGAAAGAAAGGGAAGAGGAAGGAGAGGGGAGGGGGGAGGTCAGGAAGAGGGAGAGCATTTGGTGGGACCTCACCTAATGTGCACAATGCAATGGTACATTTCAAAACTATTAAGAGTATAAATGTCTTAGTCTTACCCTAACAAATATGTGGTGATGGTTATATTAACCAGTTTGATGTAAGCACTCCACATTGTATATCAAATCAGCACATGTACCCCATAAATGCATTCATGTACACAGTTATGATTTTTTTTAAAAAATTGAAAGAAAACATTCAGCACATAGCAAGTGGCTTCTCCAATATCAAGCTATTAGTACCTCTGTTTTAAGGCAGCCTTTATGTTGCCCTGTGGCCCCATATAGTACAGTCACTGAAGCTAAGCCTAAGATTTGGGTTTCTAGTCATGTGACCAAGTAGCTATGAATCTACCAGTGCAGGGGGGAGGATGGCCCCCAGGGAGTGGAAAGTTACCAGTATTGGACCTAACAAAACCAACAAAACAACTCTGAGGTCCAGATACTCCGTGTTCATCTTTAAAATGTAGCTTTGCCTGATAGCACAAAAGTCGTTAAAGGCCCTCTCAGACAGTGTCAGGACATGTACAAAGACATTCCACAGAGTTGTATTAAAAATGGATATTGAAAAAGAAATGGATATTGAAAGTTAAAATGCTTTTTCCCAGCATCACCAGTTACTTCTAAATGGGTAAATTCTTCTCCCCCGACATGGTAGATGGGTTTCTGCAGCCTCAGGCTTTTGGGAAAATGAGCACTCCCAGAAGCCCCCGTGCAGGTTTTACTGTGAATCAGGTGTAAAAATCAGATGGCGCTCTCCTTACC
Organism: Arctocebus calabarensis; assembly: GCA_963573935.1. Taxonomy (NCBI): domain Eukaryota; kingdom Metazoa; phylum Chordata; class Mammalia; order Primates; family Lorisidae; genus Arctocebus; species Arctocebus calabarensis. The sequence goes on from CAUYON010168459.1 coordinate 964, forward strand.
GCCTCCGAAAACCTGCTGATTTATGGAAGCTAGGGGAGATTGCTTTGCAAGGCTGAAATCGGTGGCACGAAACTCCCTCTCCCTTCTCTTCTGTTCCCCATAACACTTTGCAGAACTCAGAGAATGGTCCCAGCACTGTAAATGTGAAAATAAATAGCTCTGAGAGGGGATTTTAGAAAATCTAGCCATTTCCTCAACTGTGAAGATAATGGATGAGCAGAGAATAGGAAAGAAAAAAGAGAATAAATAATAATAAAAGTTAAGTCACAACCTCTCTCTTCGAAGTTTTGTGATCTTGGACAAGTAAAGTAGTCATACAATACTGAGGCAAGGCTACCAGAAGCTTGCTAACATACATTACCTATTTCTTTCTTAGCAAATTTCACTCTGATAACCAATCATTTTCCCAGCTTCCCTTTAGCTAGGGGTAGCCATGTGACAATGAACAAAAGAATGAGCAAACGTATGATAGCAAATTCCAAAAATGACCTCTAATAAGAAGTGCTATGCTCTCTCACTTCTACTTTCTGGGTCCTGGAATGCACACATAATGGCTGGAACTTGAGCAGCCATTTTGGACCATGAGACAACATGCTTAAAGAGCAGAATGGCAAGCTTGAACCTATATCTCGAAGAATTTCAGAAAGCTGCTATACCAGTCTCAGATTGCCTGCCTCTGACTTTACTGTGTGTTTGTGAGAATAACACTTTATGGGTTTAAAACACCATAGGAGGGTTTTTATTACATGAAGCCAAATAATAGTAATGATAGAAGCACTGTATCTACAGGTTTGCTCTGAGCTTTACAAAGCTAATGTGAGAGCACAGTGCCTGGAAGGAATGCAAGAATGTAAGAGGCTCCCTTTCTAGCACACAAACACACTCAAAGTATTTCGAGGTGGAAGTCTTCACCAAAAATTCATTGTGTATAAGAAGAAATATGGTGTTTTCTTCTTAATTTGGATGAAGACTCAAAGAACATTATTATAATACATGGGTGGGTTTGGACCTCATCACGCTATTATCACCATTTCAACTTGATCTGTGAACTCTCTGAATAGCTACTGGTCTAGACGACATACAGAACTCCTCCCTCCACCCCTCATCATGACTTCTCCAATTGCATTTCTAAAACACAAGGCTCCCCCCCACAAAAAAAAAAAAACTCTTAATGTCTGGAGATTTGTTTATTTGAAACTTCCCCTGGACTGAAGTATGACAGGGTTGAAAACTTCTATGTTGGATTCACAGCTTTCTCCTCTGTGCCTGGCACATATTAGGCACTCAATCATTATTGTTTAAATGGGTGAGTTAATTGGTCGTGCCAATCAAAATGTTAAATTCCCTGAGTCAATTGGACTCACTACTGAAGCTAACATTGCTAATTTAAATTCAGGGTGAATCTAAACAGAATCGCTAATATTAATCCATCCATTGAGTATCCCAGGTTTCAATGGAACCCACCACCACCCTTGCTCTTCACCGTGCACCCCAGCACCCCAGCTAAAGGCTCTCAGATGGCACACGGCCGTATCTTTAGCTAAACAAGCTAAGAGGGGGCTAAATTGCTCATCAATAGTAGGTGGGAGGTTTAGAGAGTAATAAAAATATCCTACTATTTACATTCACACCTCTTTCCTCTCTATTGGCAAATGATAAGCGTTGTTAAGAGATTATTGAACCACTTTAACCAACTACAGTTGATAGGCAAAGCTTTTTTCTAATTAAACAAATCCTAGAGACACAAGTCAGCGAAGGGAAGATTTTCGTTTCTAATGTTAGGCAGCCGTGACTGAGCAAAGCATTTCTCCAGCTTTGTCTGTCTTTGATTTACACTTGGCATATTCCTAGGCCATCACCCTATCTGCAGGGTACCCCACTTCCTCACATCCCCCCTGCCCCGTATGGAGCCTTTTAAGTGTAGCAAATAGAAGGAGAGAAAAGGCTTGACTCCAAGCTTGACACAGTCGAATAATCAAACATGTGTTAATATTTTTATTGAGCAGGAAAACTGAGTTACATAGCAATTAAGTTAATTAATTGATTCTCATTTTCTTTACTAAATCAAGCTCTTGGGAAAATTTTCCCATTCATTTGTGCTTTTAAACTGCTTTGAATAAAACAAAGCTAGTAATGTGGTTTCATTATTGGAAGGTCAATTTCAAGAGCTGGATAGACCTGGGTTCAAATCTCAACCTCTTGTAACTCAGTTTTAGGTAAGTGCTGTCATTGGGGTGACTGTCCCCTCCAAATCTCATGTCGAAATTTGATCCCTAATGTTGGAGGTGAGACCTAATGGGAGGTGTTTGGGGTCATGGGGACAGATCCCACATGAATGGCTTAGTGCTGATCCCTAAATTTGATCCCTTTAAATGTTTGAGGTGGGACCTAACAGGAAGTGCTTGGGTGATGGGGACAGATCCCACATAAATGGCTTAGCACTGCCCTTAATGAGTTTTCCTCACTCATTAGTTTCCTTGAGAGCTGATTGTTAGAAAAAAGACTGGCACCTGCCCCCCACTTTTTCTCTTGCATGAAGACCTTTGCACCCACAAAACAGCCTGGGTGCCCTCACCAAATGCCCAATTTTTCATTTTTCTAGTCAGCAGAATTGTGAGCCAAATAATCCTTTTTTTTCTTTAACAATAACCCAGCCTCAGGTATTCCTTTATAGCAACGCAGACAAGATGGTGACTTACCCAAACTTCCTGATCTTCCATTTTCTCCTTTTGTGAATCGAGGATGAAAAACTACCCTGGTTTCATACGTGGCTGACAATGAGACATTGCTGGGCATAAGGCATGTGGCTGTCCAGGTTGCCTTAAGTTCACAGTGAACACCCCTTCCTTTCCTTTTATATCCATCTTTATTATTATGAATCAAGCCTTTATGAGCAATGATCATTTTGTCTAACATATATACATGTAACTGCGCTGTGGCAGTAGCTTATCAGTTTCAGGTGGGTGGACTCCCTTTATGGTTTTCTGGGGTTTTTGGCAGTTTATGGCCAGAGCTGGGTTTGAACCCACCACCTCCAGTATATGGGGCCAGTGCCCTACTCCTTTGAGCCACAGGCACCGCCCTTTTTATGGTTTGCTTGTAGACAGAGTCTCACTCGATGGCCATGGGTAGATTACCCTGGCATCACTCCAACTCCTGGGCTTAGGCGATTCTCTTGCCTCAGCCTCCCAAGTAGCTGGGACTACAGGCGCCCACCACAACACCCAGCTAACTCCATTTTTTTTTTTAAGACAGAGTCATGGCACTCTACCCTCTGTCACCCTGGGTAGAGTGCCATGGCATCATAGCTCTTAGCAACCTGAAACTCAGGCTCAAGCAATCCTCCTGCCTCAGCCTCCTGAGTAGCTGGGACTATAGGCACCATGCCTCATCACCCTTCTAATTTTTGGACATCAGGTCTCACTCTTGCTAGGGCTGGTCTCCAACTCCTAAGCTCAAGCAATCCACCCGCCTTCACCTCACAGAGTGCTAGGATTATAGGTGTGAGCCTCTGGGCCTGCCCCCTGCCCCCTTTTAAAATGTTAAAAAAAAAAACATAAGGTCCAAATACCCATCATCCCCTTGTGCTCAATACTTCTAACTCAACACCCTCCTGCCTATTTCTTGAACATTTCAATATTCCCCTTGACTTTGTATGTCTGGCCCCTTCTCATTCTCCAGCCTCAGCTCAAAGGTCAATAGCTCTCAGTGGGACAGTCCAGGACTAATTAATACAAATATCCTCCCATCAGCCTTTCCCATCACCCTGTTTATTTCCATCAGGGCACACAGGTACCATCCAAAGCCATCCTTTTCATATCTGTAGGTTTAACATCTGTCTGCCCATCAGAGCATATCATCTTATAGGTAGGGGTGGTGCCTGGTTCCCCACCACCTCTAGACAGGGTCCCAACAAATGTTTAATGATAAAGTAAAAAATACTTGTTGACACAGTGATTTTTTTTTGTCACCCTCGGTGGAGTACTGTGGCATCACAGCTCACAGCAACCTCCAGCTCTTGGGCTTAGGTGATTCTCTTACTGCAGCCCCCGGAGTAGCTGGGACTACAGGCACCCGCCACAATGCCCGGCTATTTTTTTGTTGCAGTTTGGCCAGGGCCGGGTTCGAACCCACCACCCTCAGTATATGGGGCCAGTGCCCTACCCAGTGAACCACAGGCACCTCCTGACATAGTGATTGTTTTGATTTGGTTTCCCCCAAAAGGATTTGGGGGCAAGGGATTTACTTGGGAGGTGGTTTTAGGAAAGACCAGAAAAAAGAGAAAGAATGTGAGAGGGAGGAGAAGGAAACTAAAAAAAATGTAGATTTTCAAGCTAATTACCACCAGGGACAACTCAGACTCTTACTAGAGAATGCCAAAAGCAGAGAAGAAAAGTTACACCTTTGTTCGCACTCTCTACTCAAGTTGTTCTCAACCTTCCTAATGCCACGATGTATTTTCATTGGTACAAAGGGGTCATGACCCATAAACCCCTGCTCTACTCGAACGTTGGCAGAGTGGACTGCAGTGGCCCCAGAAAACACTGCCTCACCCCCACTCCAAAAAAAATTACAGTGACTGGTAATTGGAAACCAGGCAGATATACACCGAAATACTAACTTCCAAGAGTATATGAGACAATGATCTTAACTGTTGAAACGAAGCTCAGAATATACATTTCAGCTTTGAAATTATAGCCCTTCCCACAGGATGAATTATACTGTGAACGTACATATAGGACACATAATGTACACTATGCAGAGTGGCACAGACATGGTACACACAGCAGCTAACTTCTCTGTCTTCTCAATGACTTCGTGAGTAAAGAACCACCCAGGAAAATAAAACCATTTTATTCACCATTAAAGAACAAGCATCATAGCCACATGTGGCTAACTACTATCCTTCAGATATCTATTCAAAAATGTGGGGATCCCCAATAGCAGTTGGGAAAATGGCTCTTGCTTAGAATTTGACATGCTTTTGAAATAACCCATCTCACATGAACAAGGCTTATGCTGCCAATTATTCTCTACAAAGAGCTATTAAAAGTCAGCGATGAGTGAAAATAGTCTTCAAAACTTCAGATCAACATTCAAACTCCAGGGTCTCTCCTTTCTAGTTCAATTCAAATAATTATGTACCCTAGATTAAATGATACTTTTTAAAATTTGATTGCCTCCTGTAGCCGTATGTTTATTTTATTTGGATAAGGGAGAAAGGTATCTTAATTTCTCATAATAAGAGCTTTCGCGAGAGCTGGCACTTCAATGGCATGGCCATAAACAAAACTGAATTCTAAACAAGAGGTGAATTATATTGCTTTCTGAATTAATTTTCAAATGGTCACAATAATAATAAAATGCAGTCAAGAACGTGATTTCCCTTTTTCAGAAGTCCAGCTCCCCTACAACCAGAAGCGAACTTGCCAAGGAGCACAGTGTCAGTTGCATGTTACGTACTGCGAAGTCTGAGTGTAGCTGGAATGTGCAATGCAAAATCTGGAAGTTGCAGAGTAACAATCTTGGAGGAAATTCACCTCTGATTCTTGTCTTCCACTCACTTATGCTCTGGGACTGATCCTGGAAGATGCCAGCGCCTATCCCTAAATACTGGAATGAAGACAGGGCCTCGGCAAGGACACAGTTCTGTAGTATTACAAGCTCTCCGCTCTCTTCTTAGGATAGGCTTTAGGGATTACCTTGTCCCCAGTATGACTTAACTTTATTTATAGCACCCACAGCTCAGGTGTTCCCTTGAAATCTGCTTTAGTTGAAAGATAGGCCTCCTCCCAGGCTATGCGAAATTTGAAGGCAAGGACTGTTGAGGGTGTGCATATGTACGAATTATGTATTGCTTTATAACACTGCCACAAACTTAGTAGCTTAAAGCAACATGAATTTATTTTCTTGCATTTCTGTGGGATCAGAGGCGAATCTACTTCCTTCTTCTTTTCCAACTTCTAGAGGCCACCTACATCCCTTGGCTTGTGGCCTTGCAACAGTCCAACCTCTGTTTCAATTATTCATCTCCTTCTCCTCTGAACTTCTTGCCCTTCTCTTATAAGGACCCTTGTCCTTGGGCCCACCTAAACAATTCACAATCATCTTCCCATTGCGAGACTCTTAGTCATACCTGCAATGTCCCCTTTGCTATGTGAAGTAACATTCACATATTCTGGGGATTAGGACATACCTATCTTTAGGGTATTACTCTTACCATCGTAACAGTAATTACCATCATGTCCCAAGCATCTAGCTCAGAAAAGCCACATCCAGGTAACATGGAGTCTTAGAAAAAAATGGCAATAAAGCAAGGATGTTTGGAGCATGTGATTCAAATGTGAAGTCAGGCAGGCAGGGTTGTGGATTCTGCCTTTGCTATCAGCCAACCAGCTTCTTGAACCCCTCTGAGCCTCAGTTTACCGACCTGCACAAAAGGAGAGTTAATAGCAACCACTTTGAATAGTCCATAGGATAAATTAGGTGAAGTCCATTGAGAATTCTGTCCAGGGCTTGTTACACTCCAAGCTCTCGCTGAACCATGGAACTAACCCAGTAGTAATCAAACATTTTTAGTAAAGGGCCACACAGTATTTTCAGCTTTGAATTCCATATAGTCTGTCACAGCTAACACAGCTCTGGCAAGAACATAGCAAAAGCAGCCCTAGACCATATATAAGTGAATGAGCAAAGCTATGTGCCAATAAAACTTTATTTGTGAAGATTCAAATCTGAATCTCATGTAGTTTTTACATGTCATAAATTACTTCTTTAGATTTCTTTTCCCCTCAAATCATTTAATCGTGTAAAAGCTTTCTTAGCTAATGGGCCACTCAAAAACAGGAAGCAGGCTGGGTTGGACCCAGGAATCATGTGGCTAAACCCTTGGACTAGATGATTTCCAAATTCCCTTTATCTTATGGATCCTATTAACCAGAATCTAGCGTTAAGGGGAAGAAACCGAACTCTAAATCCAAATTTCACTTCCTTAATAACTGGGTTATCTTTATTAGCTAATTTAACTTTCCTAAGTATTTGTTTTCCTATCAGCCAAACAAGAAAAGCCCATCCTCAAGTGAAAGTTACGGGGATAATATGAACAAATCACACAATAGTGTGTCCAGCTTGGCCTCCATCACACAGTTGGCGCTCTGCGAATTCTCACCCCTCATCATCTCCTATGGAGGAAAGATGTTTCTTCATTGGAAGAGTTTGGCTCTAACCTATTAAAAATGCAATTCCCAATAATAAAATGGAACTCCTAGAGAAGGTTTCCTGCCCTCTTAATAGCGTGTCAGGCCCAGTGATTTACTGAAAGGGATGACGAGTCAGGAACAGTAGTGACCCTGGATGGTTTGCACCTTGCGTCTACCTTACCCTGCCATGGAATCCATCACTGGAGGCTGAGACTGGCGGGAGAGTCCTGCGGTTGAATCCAAACTTAATTGCTGTTAATTTGGGAGTTAGGAATTACTCCACTCATTGAAAGTAAAAGAAGGAAGAAGAAAGCAAATGTGTTGCACCTTACACCTCCAATTCACCCTCCCCGTCCCCGGTGCCCCTGCCGCCTGTAACAAAACCCTTCTCCCTGCAGCCTCCACCGCGGCTGACAGAGGCACGCAGTGATAAAACACCAGCTAAGCGCTGACATCATTTTACAATCAAGCATCTCCAAATCTGTTTATCTGATCAGCCCCAAATTCTGTCAGAGCGTTGACATGTGCATTTCTAAATAATTTCAGGATGTCAACCTGAATAGACCCGCAGAATCGGAAAGTTAATTATCTTTGACAACTTTGCCAGCTAATTTCCTATTTATATGTACCAAACCGGGGGCCTCTCTCATCCCCTCTTGTCACAAAGGATTTATCAATCAGATCAAGGCCTAAAATTGTCTGCCAAGGCATTCCAGCTTCCCAAAGGGGCGTTTATCTGTTTGAAATCTTACCAACTATCCAATGACTGCAAAGTAGAGGTGAAACAGAAGAGGGGCTGCTTCCTTCCTGCATGAGGCCCTGGCGGCTGAGGGCCCCAGTGGCCAGCTGCACCTCCCCCACCCCGAATCCCCCACCCACCTCTTATCTTTATCTGGCTGCACTCTCATGCCCCAATTTCTAAAGTGACAACAGCTTCATCTCTGCATTTCAGCTGACAGGCCCCCCAAATGTCAGAGCCCAACACTCTGACCCTCACTCAGGAAGGCGCACCCTGGGAAACCCTACAGGCCAGCGCTGACAGATGGTTTGATGGCAGTGGTTGGAGCTCCTGTTGTCACTACTTCCCTCTGACACTCAGTCAAGTTTAATTTGAATGGCCATTTCTGCTGCTGAGTTCCCTGAAAAGGATCCCCTTGGTGCTGTATAAGATTTTCGCAGGCTGTGGCTGAGCAAGACACGGGTGGGTTAGAGTTGGGCAGGGCTGCCTGGAAGGCCAGTGCTGGTTCCTCAACTGAAACTTTCGGCTGTTGAGAATGCAGCTCAACAGGGACAAGATGATAAGGCTGGCGGGACCTGCCCAGCCCCTGCCCACCCACCAGAGGCACTGACTAGAAGACAGTTGGTAAGTGGAGGAAACAGGCATGTTTTCCAAGCATCCATTCATCTGTTCAACACAGATGAGCCTAAAACATTCTCTGAGCAGACCACCATATCATAAGGCCCTGCCTTCCAGGAGCCCCAGGATAACAACAGAGTAATAACAGGTAATGCACACTCAGGGCTCTAGTTTAACAAATCTGTATCAAGCACCTGCCGTATATAAGGAACTGTTCTAAGCAATAGGGATAAAATAGTTTTTTTTAAAAAAAAAAAAAAAAAAGAAAAATGGTTGAGTGCCTATAACTCAGTGTTTAGGGCATCGGCCACATGCTCGGGGGCTGGTGGGTTCGAACTTGGCCCAGTCCCACTAAACAAAAAAACAAATAGCCAGGCATTGTGGCAGGTACCTGTAGTCCCAGAAACTAGGGAGGCTGAGGCAAGAGAATCACTTGAACCCAAGAGTTTGAGATTGCTGTGAGCTGTGACACCCTAGCACTCTACCAAGGGTGACAACGTGAAACTATCTCAATAAAAAAAAAAAAAAGAAAAGAAAAAAAGAGACCCATTCTCATGGAGGTTTATTCCCTATTTCAAAGGCCAACAAACTAGGGCTAGCAGGCAAAATCTGGTCTTCTCCTCTGCTCTTTTAAACAAAGTTTTATTGAAACACAGTCAGATTCATTTGTTTGTATATTGTCTATGAATGTTTCTGTGCTACAACAGCAGAGCCAAATAGTTATAACAGATATCATATGTCCTATAAAGTCTACAATATTTGTTATCTGGACCTTTACAGAAGAAGGTAGCTGACAAAGAGATCCATTCAACTCAAGAAGTGAAAATAGAATTTTGTGTTGCCCAGGCTATGTGATGATTAATTCAGGGTGTTTTGTTCACTGATATAATGCCTGGAACAGTGCTTGGCACAGAACAGGTGCTCCCTAAAAAGTTCTCACTGATTGGGTAAGTGAAAGAGCAGAGGTTCTGGTGGGCAGGGGAATAGGCAAATAGGAAGATTCCAGAAGGTTTGATGAAAGAGGAGATCTATAGGCTAGATGTTGAAGAATAAAAAGTGTTTACCAGAAGAGGAAGAGAGGGAAAGGTTTTCTGAAAGAAGAAAATACTTTGCCTGTAATCCTAGCACTCAGAGGCTGAGGCGAGTGGATCGCTTGAGCTCAGAAGTTGAAGACCAGCTTGAACAAGAGAGAGACCCTCTACTAAAAATTGAAAAATTGAGCCAGGTGTGATGGCAGGTACCTGTAATCCCAGCTACTTGGGTGGCTGAGGCAAGAAGATTGTTCAAGCCCAAGAGTTTAAGGATGCTGTGAGCTATGAAACAGGATGGCACAGGCTGGGAACAGAAAAATGACAGAACACAGGAACCAGGGTCAGGACAAAGGGAAACAGATCAGGAGACTAGGGAAAAGTGCTGCCCTACAAAGAAGATGGGCAGTGCCCTCAGGACAAAGCCAGCAGAGCCTGTGTCCAGGGCTCATGCCCCAGGGCCCCATACTTTAGAATTAGCCCTTGCTAGGAGTCCAGGGATTATGGCTTCAGGAGTTCCAACGTAGTTATTGTCAGAGTGAATGTTGTTCCATGTTCAATATTGACACAATGAAATTCCAAATGATAGATCTAGCATGACCAGAAAATGAAGCATCATTCCCATTTTCCCGCCCTCTCTTCGGGAGACTGCACCTGTGGTCGCCAAAGAAGTACCACCCTCAAAAGAATCGCGGGAAACCAATATTTAAAGCCAGCAAGAACAGTGATCAGTATCCCAAGGATGGAACCAGCATTCCATAAACGACCTTCAGAGGAAAGAATATCTGTGTTGTAAAAGCCATAGCACTGGGAGTAAAAGCAGAGCTGATGCCTTTTTGCTCATAGTGAAAGGGATGAAGTTAGACAGAGCTGATATATAGGATAATAAAAAACACACAGGTGGTTTTGGAATGACTGGTGCTTGGAATTTCACATGCATCCATCCATCCATGGACAATCAATTTATGTTCTCAGCCCATTGTGCTACCACTTCATCAGTAGATTACTATTAGGTTACATGAACCCATACATTTTGTTCTATGCTTTATAATTAAAGCGTTTATATAGACAGGATCCCCACACAGAAAATTGATCAAGGTCCAACAGGGACCTTGCAGGGCTCTGAAGGCACAATATTTTCAGTCTCAGAAGTATGCTGGGGTTTGAGGTTGTTTTGGTTTTTTTTTTAAGCTGACAATTAAAACCCTAACAAGTGATCTAAGGAATGCTGTCCTTTATTCATTCATTCCCTTGAAGGACATGTAGCATGGGCCAGGAACTCTTCTTGATGTCTCTCATTACCTGATTTTCCTTCACACAAATACCAGCTTGTCTCTTTCAGAGCCATTTCATCACACAGCTTTCTCTAGAGCTTTCCGATTGACTTCTGGGGAGGGGTGTGTGCCGGCAGTCTCATGCCACTAACTTCCTGCTCACCCTCTTGCGTTCACCAGAATAAGTTTCTAGATTTCTCCCAAAAGTCAGAGAGATCGAATGAGAGCCAACAGGTAGACCCTGGCGCTGGCCAGAACCCTGCTTTCCAACTGAAATAAAGATTTAAGTAGCTGAATATAAATGATACAAGAAACCATGTCAAGAGAATCTTGAAATTCTGTGATAGCTTTTGTCCCCATTATCAAAGCAGAAGGTGGACAATCGGAAGTGATGACACAAGACTCCCAGCACTGATTATGGAAATTGTTTTCAACTTCATCTTAATCCTTCAGTACCTGGGCTTCTGCATACAAGGATTAATACAGGGAAAGATTCATGTCCCAGCGAGTTGTGTGGTGTGTGGTATGTGGAGTAAGGCAAATAAAATCATTCCAAACACCTGCTCTTGAAAGCCAAGGTCACCTGAGCTCCTTAATAGTGGGGATGGGTGGGGAGGGAGGGATGTGTGTGTGAATCCTAGACAGTAGGTACACTTAAGTGTTTGGAAAATAAGGAAATGAGACTTTTTTGCATGTTTAGATTTTTAAAAAATCTATTTAAGGGCAGTTTTATGCTTAGAGAAGAATTAAGCAGAAAGCAAAGCAAGTGGGTTCCCATATACTTCCCACCCCTCAGCTTCCCTGTTACTAACACCATGCATTAGTGCGGTACTGTTACAATCGATCGATCAATATTGAAACATTATTATTCACTGAAGTCCGCAGTTTACATTAGGGCTCACTCTGAGTTTCTGGCTTTTCTTCTTAGGTTACTTTTTCCCTACACTTTTCGGCACCTGTGGACTCTTTAAAATTTTCTCTAATGTACTAAAGCAATCCATTTGTAAACCCTGCCTAGATCCCCGTTCTAATCACCTGGGGTTGCATCATTTAAATGAATTAAGTCGGGTCAACCTGATTCTACACCATTCGGAAGCACTCGCTCTGCATTGGATGCTAAGTTTCTAACAGTGAACAAAAACCAGTTCTTTTCCACATGCAACTTGAAGTTTAACAAGAAAGATGAATATTCCTTAAGGCAGGACAGGTAGGGTCCCCTAGGGAAGGGCACACACAGAGGGTAAGAGTGTCCACGTGCCCGGTGAGAAGGTGACACTGCGGCCTCCCGCCTTCCCTGAGGCAGACGACTCCACTCTGGTGCTCTGCGGAGCCCGCTCTCCAGCCAGCCTGTGATCTCCAGGGGGCTTTGTCGAACCTGGAAGCTGGCTCAGGTCCCCGCTCCTGGTTTCCCAGGTCGGACATCCTAGTCCCCAGACCGGGAGGCCCCACGTCTATCCTGTGGAGCTCAGGCCGGAGGCTCCCAAAGCCCCTCCTGGAACCTCCCTCTCTCTCCGGGAGTGCAGAATTAGCTGGCTCACTGCGCTGACACTCTTTGTCTGGCAATGCTGAGCTGGCCAGTTCATGCCCAGATTTATTTCAGTCACGAATTTCCTGAGCTGCAAGGACCGGCTGAAGGGACAGGAACACTCGGAGCCTGTTGCCTTGTGTGCTGGTTTCTTGGGCTGCCCTAATAAAGTACTACGAGCCAGGTGGCTTAGAACCACCAAAATGTATCCGCTCATGGTCTGGACGCCAGAAGTCCAAGATCAAGGTATTGGGAAGGCCAGGCTCCCTGAGGGGAAAAGAATCTGACCTGGGTGTCTCTCCCAGCTTCTGTGGGTTGCAGGCAATCCCAGCCATCTCTGCCAGGGTCATCATGTGCCATCGTCTCTGTGCAACTCTGCGTCTCCGTGTCCCAAGGTCCCTCTTTGTATAAAGACACCAGTCATTGGATTAGGGCTCATCCCAGTCCACTTAACTTCATCTTAACTTCTTATGCCTACAACTGACGCTATTTCCAAATAAGGTCCTTACTTCCAAATAAGGGGTTAGAACTGGAACCTGTCTTTTGGAGGGGGACACAACGCCACCCAGAATACTTTGAATTCCCAAAATTGGTTCACAGCTGGTTTCCTCCCACATGAAACTCAGTGGAAGCCAAAGTGAAGTCAGGAGAAGAAACATCTCAGGCCTGACCCTGGAGCGGCCTCTGTGCGCCCTTGACTGAGGGCAACACTAAGAGCTCAGGCAATGCCACGGTCCACACGTGCAGATGAAGAAGGGAAAAGCAGGAAGTGGGGGGAAAGCCCAAGTGCCATAATTTCCCACAACCCTGGAGAAGATCACCTTTTTAACCCAAGCGAGCCAGATGTCAGAGGGGCCTCCTGCCCTCGGCAACTTCATTACACATGACCCGTTGTCTGTGAGCTCCAAGACCTGCAGCGTTCCAGGCAGTGGGAGAAAAACAGGAATGCTGCCTCGCCACGGCACCTACTTTGCAGTAACAGGAGGCCAGGGGTAGAAGGAAGCGGAGGGCACGGGAGGGTTGGCAGAGAAGGCAGGAAGCCTTTCTCTTCCTGGGAGATGTGGGTCATCCCAGACGGGGAAACCAGAGAGACAACTCAGCTGGGAGGAGGCAGGCCCAGGTCCCCCACCAGTGTCTTGTTTGTTGGGAGGGGACAGAAGATGACTGCCAGGAACCCATCTGCTGAGAGATATACTTGGTGAGAGAGGTTAAATGACGAGAGGGTGTGGCAGATGGCTGGAAGCCCCCAGGGCAGGGGGACACCTAGTGCTGAGGAAGACAGGAGCTGGAGGAGAAACTGGCAGGACAGGAGTGGAGGGAGGTGTGTGCAGGGCACACGCACACCCGCAGTCCTCCCTGACCCCCCCCCACACACACACTTTAGGAGCAAGTGTGTTGTTCTCCAGCTGGGCAGCATCTGGGGAGTCAGGAAGTCCTATCACCGTGACATGGAAATGAAAATGGGACTTGGCGCTTCGATGTTGATTTCATAGCAGTATAGAGTACACGGGATAGCAAATCAGGGCACTGAACCCCATAAATGCATCAATGTGCACAGTTATGATTTAATAAAAACAAAAAAGAAAATAAACTCTTCCATTTTAAACAAAAATTAAAAACAAAGTGGGACTTGGGGTGGGAGGAAAGATGAAGACAGACACCAAGGCTTCCCAGCAGCTAATGCGACAGAACTCCTCGCCATGTCCTGGTTTGCTTTCAGGAGTGCCAAGTTTCAATTCTTGGCTTCCAGGCCCTGGGCAGGGCCCTCCCCTTAAGGCGTCAGTGTCCTCACCTGTTAAGTCTGTGACAACAGCTTTCAAAGTTCCCTGAGTGGTTCTGAGAATTGGTTGAATGATTCTCCACAAAGTGCTTAGAACAGAGTCTTCAGCTGTCCCCTTTCACTGTGCCCCCTGTCCTTTCAGGGCCGAGGTGGCCAGAGCATGCCAGGCACCGCTCCAGCTATTTATTAAATCGAGATAAATCTGACAGTCCTCGCCCTGGAGGAAGCCACAATCCACCAGACTCCTGTGTAGACTCAGACGCAGAATTTCTGGGAAATTCAGGCTAGAAGAACAATAGACCTGCTTCAGAAATGAGAGAAAAGCCCCAGCCCTGTCAGTGGAAAATCTCTCTGCCCGCATTTTCAGCTGGGTTAGCCGCAACCTGAGAGATCATTTCCGGGAAGCCACAGGTGCCAGGAGCAGCTCCCGTCCGGGCCATGTCCTGTTTCCCAGCCCGAGCAGGCTGAGCGCTTTGCCGCCACGCTCATTCCGCATCGCTGAGCGAGGGGGCTGCCTCTGGCACTCTCTGTCCACCCTGGCCTCGGGTCTGCGGGCTGCTGCCGGCCATCAAATGCTCGCCTTGACAGACACTGCGATGACAAGCCAGCTGGACGTCCCCAGGACCCCCCCCCATGGTGTCTGCCGCAAACAGCCTGCAAAAAAGGCTCCACACACACCGGCTAGTGCCACTGCTGGTGTACAAAGGATACCGTGATGACTGCGCTAACTCTGCACGGCCCCTGTAACTGTCAGCTTTGCGGGATCCACTCCCGGAACCTTTGCAGTTCCCCGGACAGAAACACGTTCGGCAATGACTGCGTTTTGC
>CAUYON010168465.1:0-14918 GCA_963573935.1 Arctocebus calabarensis
CATCATTCTCCCTCTCCAGCCTCTCTCAATAAACTGCTTGCTAATGCCATGAAGGCTATCTGTAACAGTACGATGAAAACATTTCTGAATGTATATGAATCATGCCCTATGATTGCACCAATGTACAGAATTATGATTCAATAAAATTATATAAAAAAAAAATAATAAAATAAACTGCTTGCTCAAAATCCCCATCTCAGGTCCGCCCCTACTATAGAATCTGAGCTAAGACACCAGGAAACCCCGCCGTGGATAGCAGAGGAAGGAATCAGGAGGCGAGGTCTGAGAGAAGGAGTGGCCTTGACCTCCAAGACTGTGGGCTGCAGTGAAAAACAGTGCAGCGGCTCCGCTCACTGGCCCTTCTTGGCTCTCGGACCTGCCAGGCTGTTTCTTCTCTGCAGGACAAAGCTCAGAGTCCTTGGCTTGTCCTTCAGGACGCCTCTCAGTGTTGTCAGCCTTGTCACCCTTCCCCATGCAGCTGCCTGAGTGCCCCAGTGCCTCCCCCGGCTCAAACCCTATCGAGCCCTCAGGTCTGGTCCAATCTCCTGGTCCTTCAGGAAACTCTCCATGACGCCTCCCATCGAGGGAACCTTGGAGGTCACCTCTCCAAGGCTGCAAGCCACCCCCCATCAACCCCTCAGCCCCACAAGGCCAGGGACTTTGTCTAAATATCCACCATGACAGAGGCGCCAAGATGCAAGATTTCAGCCCGTGGAGCGAGGAGGGACATGGGGCATCCCTACAGGGTGTCAGAGCAGAGTGACCACAAGGAAGTGTTCACAATTCGCGGATGCTGAGAATCAGGAAGGATCAGGGTGGCGTGTCATCGCCTGAGTCGCTCTAAAGGAAGACCTGAGGCCGGTGATTCATAAAGAAAAGAGGTTTACGGCGGCGCCTGTGGCTTAAGGAGTAGGGCACCGGCCCCATAGACCAAGGGTGGCGGGTTCAAACCTGGCCCCAGCTGAAACTGCAACAACAACAAAAAAAAGCAAAGAGGTTTACTCGGCTCCCAGTTCTGCAGGCTGTGTGGGAAGCATGGTGCTGACATGTTCTGCTGCTCAGAGCTTTGGGCTGTTTCCACTCATGACGGGAGGGGAGGGAGAGCCATGCAGACATCACAGGGCCAGAGTGGAAGGAAGAGAGATTTTTTTCAGCAACCAGTTCTCCCAGGAGCTGAGTGAGAACTCCTTTCCCTCACTTGACAATGGGGAGCAGGAAATTCACAATAGCAACTGGGGTCCACCCTGACAATCCAAACACCTCCCTCTGAGCCCCACCTTCAACACTGGGGGTCAAATTTCAACATGAGACTTGGTGGGAGCAAACAAGCAGCGCCAAATCCTAGCAGACAGGTATTTAAAAATAGATTTGGTTAGCACCGAGGAGCTCCCCCAGCTATCAGAGCTGGGAGAGGCCGGGAAGGGGCCTCCTGGGGCCTTCTGCGAGAATGTTGACACCTTAATTTCAGACCTCTGGCCTCTAGGATCGTGAGAGAACAAATTACTGTTGTTTTAGGCCACCCAGTCTATGGCACTTTGTGGTAGCAGCCAAGGAAACCAATAGCCCCACTAAATACCTTTAAATGAGGCTGTAGGGGTGGCCCAGCTGCTGCTCAGCAAACCAGCAGCCTCCAGGCTCTCATCTCCCTTCACAGCCACCGAGGTGTCCTTGTGTCCACCTCACAGAGGAGAAATCAGAGTCTCCAACTACTCGCCCATGGTTGTTCAGCCACTGCCTGGTGTATCAGGCCAAGTGCAAGGCCAGAGTCTGTTCCAGACAATGTGGCCCCTCTCAGGCTCTTACCACCATGCATATGTCAAGGATTCCAAAACAAGGTTGCCAGCCCTCAGTGCTCTGCTGAGGCAGCTCCCAAATGTCCCTGGATATTCTCCACGTCTGAATCCAGTTCATTGATCAGTTTAAATCTAAGCTCCTGAGGCTTTAACAAAAACCTTTAAATCTAGCTAAAATCTTTCCCACCACAGAGCTGGAGCTAACCCTGGGAAACGTCCCCTTCGGCATTCCTAAGACCACATTCTCCCCACAGTGTCAGTGGTCGATATGTTTCTGGCTTCTTTTTTTCCGTTCTTTGGTGCTGCTCTTCTGTGTGTTTTGAACACCAGGTCTAGTTTGCTCAGGACAATCAGCCAACAAAGACCCAATAGCTCTTTGGGTCTGGGTTTCCAACAAACACAGAATACACCAGAGCAAGTGCAGTGGTGCTGGCAGCAGGGAAACAGCACCTGCCGCCTGGCTCATTAGACTCCCAGACACAGCCTCTTGTCAGGGCTGTGTGCAAATTCCAAGTCAGGAGTCTGTCTTCCGATCAAATTATTAGTGCCCAGAGCACATGAAAAATGAATTTGAACTTCACAGCAAAGTTAGAATCCTACTTTTCCTATTCCAATCCATACTAACTCTAAATTCTTCACAGTTATCAATGATTCAGATTCCACTATTTCTTTCTTGCTTTATTTTATTCCTCCTATTTCTTTCTTGTTTTATTTTATTTTCATTATTACTATTAATAGGGGGTTTCGTTTACAGCTCACAAAGAGCTTTCCCAGGCGACAGGGCCATCCTCATTTTGTTAGATGACACTCACTCAACTACTTATTGGGAAGCCAAACTTCCCATCACCCCCGGGCTCTCACTTTCAAATCAGCGCTTTTGACCCTGCGTTGCTCTTGAAGCTAAGGGAAGAAAGTTTGTAGTGAAAGAACTTCTAGAGTCCGTTTATTAGAATCACTTTGGGAAACTGGAAAGAATCTATGAACCACAGGATTCCCCACAATAAAGGCTGGGAAAATGATCCAAGGATAACTCATCCACCTTCCCAGGAGAGTGGGAGAGAATCCCCTGGTGATGTCTGTAGCTTCCCTGCAACTGAATTAATAGAGCACAGCTAGTTCTTGGAGGGTTCCGGCATGGACTGCCTTGGAATGTTTCGTTTCAGGTAAGGTGGATGAGAAACCTGATTTCCCCAGTTCTCCTGGCATGAATTGTGTCTCCCTCTTAAGTTCATGTGTTGAAGCCCCAATTCCCAGCTCCTCAGAATGAGACTGTAGGCTGGGTGCGGTGGCTCACGCCCGTATTCTTAGCAGTCTGGGGGGCAGAGGAAGGTGGGTTATTTGAGTTCAGGGGTTTGAGACCAGCCTGAGCAAGAGTGAGACCTCCGTCTCTACTAAAAATAGAAAAACTAGCTGGGCATTGTGGCAGGTGCCTGTGGTCCCAGCTACTTGGGAGGCTGAGGCAAGAGGATCACTTAGCCCAAGAGTTTGAGGTTGCTGTGAGCTATGATGTCATAGCTCTCTACCCAGAGCAACAGAGTGGGTCTGTCTCAAAAAAAAAAAAAAAAAGAAAAAATGCAACTGTATTTGGAGATCAATCCTTTAAAGAGGTGATTAAGTTAAATGAGGCCATTAGGATGAGCCCTAATCCAATCTGACTGGCATCTTTATAAGAAGAGAAAATTTGGACACCCAGGAGGCACTTGCACCATTTGAGGACACAGTTAGAGGGTGACATCTGGAAACCAAGGAGAGAGGGCTCAGAAGAAACCAAAGCTGCTGTCATCTCAAGCTTGGATTTCCAGCCTCCAGAACTGCAAGAAAATGAATGCCTGTTGTTTAAGCCACACAGTCTGTGGCATTTTGTTAAGGCAGCCGGAGGGGACCAACACAGTCAGGACCCAAGTAATTTAACCTTGTGTGGCCTCAGATTCCCCATCTTCCATAGGGATGGGTTCTGGCCCTCTCAATTTCACAAGGTCAATGTTGGAAGTCCTTTGGGATCATGGATACAAAAGCCCTCGGTAAGATGCAGAGCAGTAGCGCACACTGGAGATGGGAAGAGCAGGTTGCTGTGAGCTACGATGCCAGGGCACTCTACCCAGGGCAACACAGTGAGACTCTGTCTCCAAACCTAAATAAAATAAAATAAAATAAATAATTATCGGGATGGAAAGATGTTCATAGTATGTTGATAAGAGAAAAAAACTCCTGTGATTCTGATTTTTACAGACTCATATGTAAAAGTAAAATGTGTAAAAAACACACTTTTGTTACTGTACATATCTGAAAATATTCATAAAAAACAATTAGAAGAAAAGTTATTAAAATGATAACAGTGGGCATATGATTATGTGATTATGGATTTGGGATTTACATTTCTTCAGGGGTTTTTTTTTGTGTGTTGTTCAATTTATCTGCATTAAACAGGCATTACTTCATTCTTTTTTTAAAAAAGTAATAACCACTATTTTTAAAGAAATAAAAAGACAAATGGTACCTCAGTATCCAGAAAATAAAAGTCTCACAGTTAAATGAATGGCTTATAAGTGGTTTGGGCAGAAATAAAAAAAGACGGATCTCATATAGGATTAGGGAAAGTGTGGGTCAAAGAATTCTCTCACAGGGTGGCGCCTGTGGCTCAGTGGTTATGGGGTCCAGCCCCATATACCTAGGGTGGTTCGAACCCAGCCCCAGCCAGCTAAAATAGCAATGAGAATTGCAACAAAAATTAGCCGAGTGTTGTGGTGGCCACCTGCAGTCCCAGCTACTCAAGAGGTTGAGACAAGAGAATCATTTAAGCCCAAGAGTTGGAGGTTGCTGTGAGCTGTGACACCACAGCACTCTACTGAGGGCAACATAGTCAGACTGTCTCAAAAAAAAAAGAACTCTCTCATAAGCTTCTGGTGGGGATATGAAGTAATACAATCTTTTTGGAAAGTAATTCCTCTGTATGTATTAAAACTTTTGTGTGCATACCCTTTGGGTGATAGAATCTATCTTGTGGACACAAAAGCAGTGGTACTTCAGGCTATGTGGACACAATCGTGGACAGTGAGTCTGCCTGAGTTATCACAAAAGGTTACCACACAGGGTGGGCAAGGGGCAGTTCTTCCATGCCATGAACTTCTGTGCACCCAGAAAAAGCAGGTGTGTTACTTCTCTGATAAGGGGCTTCTCACAACATGTGGAGTGAAGCATACAAGATGCAGATAAGTGTATATGACTTGATCAAAAAAACAAGCATTGGCTTGGCGCCCAGAGCACAGTGGTTACAGCACCACCCACATACACCGAGGTGGCAGGTTCGAACCCGGCCCAGACAGCTAAACAACAATGACAACCGCAACAAAAAATAGCCGGACGTTGTGGTGGGTGCCTATAGTCCCAGCTACTTGGGAGGCTGAGACAAGAAAATCACTTAAGCCCAAGAGTTTGAGGTTGCTTTGAGCTGTGACGTCACAGCACTCTACCACGGGCGACACAGTAAGACTCTGTCTCACAAAAAAAAAAAAAAAAAAAAAGACAAGCATTGATGTTGTTGACAGCCCCTCTGCAGTATAGGGACTGTGTGTGTGATTCAGTGAGCCCAGAGAACAGCTGTCAGCACTGAATATCTGGGGTGGAAGGCAGGGAGATTAGGGGAAAAACCTTTAAAAAGGAAAATGAAACGGGGATCAACAATTAAAACCATGTTTACATGATCCAAGGTATGCAAAATAATGTGTCGGTGTGAATAGTTGGGTAGAGAATTACGTGCAGCGATGTGCTCCAGATGCCAACGTTGGCATGCCACGATGGTAAGATTTCACATGATTTTTCCTTTCTCCTTAATACTTCTCTGTAATGCTTGATATTTTTATAACAAGCATGTCTTTTTAACAAAATCAGAGAAATACAAAAATAATAAGTTATTTGGAGGTGGGGGAAGCAACCTGCTCACTTCCCACCTCTCTCTCCCAACAAACCTACAGAAGCCAAGTTTGAGAGTGATGCCCTTGGCATTTCAGGATGAACGGCTGCAATCTCTCTCCATTTCCTACCAACAATACTAGTTTAAGGAAAAGAGAATTTATCCTTCCACCCAGCTGTGCTTTAATTGACTCGTTAAATGAAGCCTTAAAATAGTGGTCCTCAACCTTCCTAATGCCGGGGCCCTTTAATACAGTTCCTGTGGGTCACAGCCCACAGGTTGAGAACCGCTGCTAACATTGTCTCAAAAATGAATATCATTTTCCCATGGCCTACACCAATTTGTGATCTCAGGAATTTTTTTAATGTGAGTAAGAAGAAAATTGATAATACTATGCTCCCTGATCTGAATGAGATCTGGCACCTTCTGTCACACACGCCTGCAGCTGGAGCATCATGATTTTGACAGCTGACAATTAAAATGGGACAGAAGAGAGGGCTCAACATCCTGTCCCCAGCTTTTTGTTCTTGGACCTTCAGTCTTTAGCTGAGCTTGTCCTCACCTGTACCAACCTGGCGATCACACAACAGGCAAAGTAAGGCCCAGACATGGCTGGCCAGTGTGGGGGGACAGGCCAGGCCCCCTCAGCTTTTAGCCGCACTTAGCCACAAAGCGAGCTTGGCTCCCTGTTCATTGGTAAAAGGAAAAGTCCGGATGTGGGATGCAGGGGCCTACCCCGGGGGCTAAGGAGGAGACCCCAGGGCCGAAGGAAGGGCTTGCTGAGTGCACAGTGGTGACACTATCACACTACGTGTGTTTGTTTTCTGGAGTTGTCATAACAAATACAACAGGCTGGGTGCCTCGGAATAATAGAAACGTGCTGCCTTCCAGTCCTGGGCCTGGAAATCTAAAATCAAAGTGTTGGCAAGGTTGTTCCTTCTGAGGCCTGTGAGGGACAATCTGTTCCAGGCCTCTCTCAGCTTCTGAGGATTTGCTGCTAGCTTAGAGATGCATCGCCCCAGCCTCTGCCTTCATCTTCGAGCGGCTTCTCCCTTTATGCCTACGTCTCGGTCCACGTGTCCCCTTTCTATAAGAACTCAGGCCTATTGGACTAGAGCCATCCCAGTGACCTAAGCTAAGCTTGACCACATCTGCGAAGAACCTGACTCCAATCCAGGTCACATTCTGAGGTGCCAAGGGTGAGGACTTCAAAATATCTTTTGGGGGGGACAATTCACCCATCAGAGATACTATTCCTGGCAGCTGCAGACGGGACATGTGAGGTCTAGCGACATTAAGGAAGAAGCAAACCCCAGACCTGACAGGCAACAGCAGGAGTGCCAGGAGATCAGCCCCGGCTCTGCCACTCCCAGGCCCGAAGGCCCTTGGCCCTGCAGAGATCCCGTGACAACCCGAGGCCCACCCACATGTGGGAAGACCCACTCCCACCTCCTGCTGTGCCAGGGCCGGCTTGGCACCGACAAACTCCCTGCTCAGATAGAAGTGTCACAATGAAGCCAAATTGTAGGGGCCAGCAAACTGACGGCATAAATCAGGTCGTAAGGATGGCGGGTTTGTCCCACTCTGCAGAGGGAGCTGGGGACTGATACTGCTATCACCTCATTCTATGAGCACCTACTGTGTCCTCGGGACGATGTCAACAGAATTGACTGTGGGATCCCACTAAGAAAAACCCTATGAATGGGTTCTCAGCCAGGGGTGGCGCCTCCCCCAGCCCTGCCGGGGGTGTCTGAAAACATATAGCAGTGTCTTACCCACCAGTTGCCTGAGGAAGAAGGACCCTGAGCCTGGCATGTGGGCTGACGGAGCAGCACAGCTCTTCCCGGGGAGGCCCCGAGGACAGTAGGCAGAAAGTGGAGGTGAACCCCTGGTTGTCCACTTTCCCTGGAAGCAGAAATCGCCAGAGGCGTCGAACTCTGCTGATTTACGGGCAGAAGCTGATGATTTGGATGGTCAGTCTGGGAGCTTTTTTTATCCTCCTGCCACCAAATATGTGGGGTTTTCTTCTCACATCCAGCCAATTCTCTGACAACTAGGTGTCCCACCATCCAATTCCATTCTGACACTCTGTCCCTGGAGTTAGCATCAGGGCCTGCAACTTAAGGGTCAGACCCACAAGACTGCCCTGCCAATCACAAGTCCCAAGCCACCTACACTTTTTTTTTTTTTGAGACAGAGCCTCAAGCTGTCACCTTGGATAGAATGCTGTGGCATCACAGCTCACAGCAACCTCCAATTCCTGGGCTCAAGCAAGTCTCCCGCCTCCACCTCCCAAGTAGCTGGGACCACAGGCGCCCACCACAACGCCCGGCCATTTTTATGGCTGCAGCCACCATCGTTGTTTGGCGGGCCAGGGCTGGATTCGAACCCGCCAACTCAGGTGTACGTGGCTGGCGCCTTAGCCCGTTGAACCACAGGCGCCAAGCCACCACCTACACTTTTGAGCAACTGACTCTAAATCAGGATTTTCTGTAAACCTTCCTCAGTTTCAATAATCTACCAGAAGGGCACACAGAACTTGGGAAAGAGCTTTACTTACTGTCACAGGGACAGCCAAACAGAAGAGATGCATAGGGCAAGGTGGGCTTTGGTAGGCTGTGGGACCTCCACCCCCCGGTGTGCCACCCTCCTGCACCTGCCTGTGTTCACCAATCTGGAAATTGAAGGGTTTGCTGTTTCATCACGAAGGCGTGACCAATTATTCCCCCAATCTCCAGCCCCTACGCAGCCCCAGCTGAGGAGGTGGCTGAAATTTCCATGTTGTCACAAGATCTCTGCAGGACTAATGGGCCTTCAGGCCTGGGAGTGGCAGAGCTGGGGCTGATCTCCTGGTGCTCGTGCTGTAGCCTCTTGGAAACTTCTAATCCAAGTTTGCTCTTTTTGTCCACCAGCCTCCACCCTGAAGCTATCCAGGGACCAGCTATGAGTCACCGCATTAGAAATCAAGATGCTTCTGCCACTCTCATCTCTCAGGAAGGAATTTAGGAGATCTGTGCCAGGAGCCAGGGACAGAGACCAAATCTATAATTCTTACCATGCCACGGTAGAGGACTAGGGAGGAACAAGAATGGATCACTGGTGTCAAGGAGGTCTGGGGAAGATCTGGGGTGGCTCTCTCGGAACAGACACAGGATATGAGGATCCTTGTGACCCCTGTAAATGTCACCAAAGGGCAGTCACCATAGAGCAGGTCTCAATCATCAGGCAAGGAAAGCGCTCCATGCTGAAGACACGTTTGCAGCCGTGCGAGTTGTTTCTCCCACGGTACATTTTATAGCACACTCTGGGATGCTGAGCAGGGAGTTTATCTATGTAAAGATGGTCGCTGATCCTCTCAACCAATATTAATGAAACCAGCTGGTTTAATTTATAAAAAAAACTCAATTCACTGGCAAAAGGAGGCCTCATTCAATGAAAACTTTGGTGTAATAAGCTTTGTATTTAGAAGGAAACAAAGTTTCATGTCCACTTTAGATCATGCACGAAAATCTTAATTGATACAATATTTACGCATATATTTATTTTTACATATAACAGTAATATAAAACATACGAAAAGTACTTATAAGTTTGAGGAAAGTAGGATCTTTTGATACATAACGCACAAACCTAAAAGCCAAAAAGACAAAGGCCCACATATTTAGCTACATAAAATTTTTAATTTCAGTACAGCAAAGGTATTATAATTACAATCAAAAGATAAATGACTGATGAGAGAAAATATTTATAGCACATTTGTTCATCATTCAACATTTAGTGAGTATCTACTATGTCTGAGGCACAATGCTAAATGCTCATAAAGTTATTTGTAGAATATTCACAAATTTGCATGTTTTTCCCCAAATGAGTATACATACGTATGACTAAACAACTGGCTTCAATCCAAAATATGTGAACGGATACATCTAGAGCAAAATACCAGAAAAACTGTAAATAAAAGTACATACATTGCAAAGATATCTCTGATGTATGTTAGGTAAAACAATCCCATTGTCAGCAGGATCCAGCATTTTCCTTCTTTCTGTTCCACTATTCCAGTACTTGATGCCAACCTCAAGGCAACTTCATGCTCCATTATGGCTGCTGGAACACCAGCCATCGAATCAGCATTCCAGGTGTCAGAAAGGAGAAAGAGAACCAGAACAAAAGGGGTGCCCTCTCCTCTGGATTACTTCCTTCATACTGCTCTCTTGTTCTGGGTAGGCATCTATTCATAAGATCCCACCTTGCTATAAGTGATTTTTCTTAATGTAGTCTTTTTTTTTTTTTAGACAGAGCCTCAAGCTGTCACCCTGGATAGAGTGCCATCACATCACAGCTCACAGCAACCTTCAATTCCTGGGCTCAAGTGAGTTTCCTGCCTCTGCCTCCCAAGTAGCTGAGACTACAGGTGCCCGCCACAACTCCCGGCCATTTTTTGGTTGCAGCCATCATTGTTGTTTGGCAGGCCCGGGCTGGATTCAAACCTGCCAGCTCAGGTGAACGTGGCTGGTGCCTTAGCCCATTGAGCCCCAGGCACCGAGCCATTAATGTAGTCTTTTAACTTTTTGGTGCATTTTCTTTACAAAAAACAACTTGGGCTCGGCACCTGTGGCTCAACGGGCTAAGGCGCCAGCCACGTACGTCTGAGCTGGTGGGTTCGAATCCAGCCCCAGGGCCCGCCAAACAACAATGATGGCTGCAACCAAAAAATGGCCGGGCGTTGTGGCGGATGCCTATAGTCCCAGCGACTTGGGAGGCAGAGGCAAGAGACTCGCTTGAGCCCAGGAATTGGAGGTTGCTGTGAGCTGTGATGCCACAGCACTCTACCCAGGGTGACAGCTTGAGGCTCTGTCTCAAAAAAAAAAAAAACAACTTGGGTCTGCTACTAATAAAAAGGGGGAATTAATACTGGGGGCCAAGCAGACGTCTCTGTCACATCAGGCAAATATAATAATAACCTATGACAGCTGGCCTGGCAATAGTAAAATAAGAATTTATGGCAGAAAGCATTTTTAGGCATTAATGCATATACAGCATAATGATAAAGCATACTGTCCTCAAAACCATGAATGTAGCTCGGCGCCTGTGGCTCAACTGGCTAAGGCACCAGCCACATACACCTGAGCTGGCAGGTTCGAATCCAGCCTGGGCCCGCCAAACAACAATGACGGCTGCAACAAAAAAATGGCTGGGCGTTGTGGTGGGCGCCTGTAGTCCCAGCTACTTGGGAGGCGGAGGCAGGAGACTCGCTTGAGCCCAGGAATTGGAGGTTGCTGTGACCTGTGATACCACAGCACTCTATCCAGAGTGACAGCTTGAGGATCTGTCTCAAAAAAAAAAACCATGAATTTGCATGTGTCTAGCAATATAAGTTCAAGATGCACGAAGCAAAAACTGACTCATATAGCAGAAACTGAATAGCCACAGGCATGGAGGAGGATTTCGATGTTCATCTGTCAGAAACTAATAGATCAGGTAGATTAAAAATAGTGCAATAATTTATAATGTCTAAACAATAATTCTCAAGCATAGTCTGCTTTATCTAGAACTCTAAATGCAACAAATAGACAATATGCATTCTTTTCAAGCACATACAGCACATCTACAAAAATTGGCCATTTATGAGTTCACAGAGTCATAAAAAATGTTGAAAACTCTAACTCTTACAGGCTATAATCTCTGAGCATAATGCAGTTAAACTGGAGAGCCACAGGCTGAGGTCCTTTAGAAATAAGAAATTAGCCTGAGATAACTATAGATTATAAAACAGCATAAATGACAAAATATTTAGAACTGAGTGTCTATGAAAGTACTACTTCTCCAGACTTGCAGGACATACTTTAGGTGCATGGGCCCTTAGTTCCTTAACTATATTATATTTAAAAAGAATAAAATGAACGCTGAAATCAGTGACTAAAGCATTCAACTCATGAAGCTATGAAAATATTAAAGAGAAAGCTAAAAAAGTAGAAGGAATGAAATAAAAATGGCAAAAGAAAAATCTAATGCGATAGGAACTTTAAGGTATTGTAGGTGATTAGTGCTGGGGTGGCCGTCAATTCCCCCCCTGGGGCACCCCTGACTGGACAGAAAAACTAAGCCTGTGTGGACCTGCTGTCTCTCTCTCTCCATCTCTCCATAAACTGGGCACAGAAACCTGTCACTGAGGGATCAGGGCTGGTTGTTCTTCCCAGCCCGTGTAACTGGGTGGGTCTGCCTTGCTGAGGGCTGCAGCCCTGGGAAGTCCTTTCCTCCCAGCTTCACTCTCCTGTATCAAGCTCATCAGTAACCAAGGTGACACCTTGGTCTCTCATGTGTTTTCCTTTTGGTCTTATTTCTCAAATGACATATACATTCCATAAGAAAAACAGATGGTATTTATTGACTTCCCTGAAGCTCCCCGAAATCAACAACCAAAAGCTGATTCCTTAAAAAGACCGATAAAATGAACAAATTTCTGGCAAGTCCAGTCAACTTAAAGGATGAAGACAGAAACGTTAGGAATAATGATCCTAAAAAGAGATCATGACTATTGATACAGCACAGATTTTTAAAACCATTAGAGAAGATGATGAACAATTTTATGCTAATAATGTTAAACCTTAGAGGAAATGGTAAACAGAGTTTTAAAATAATATAAATGCAGCCAGACTCCATTTATTTTTGAAGTTTAGCATAACTGACATCTCAGCTGGACAGAGACTGCACAAGAAAAGGAAATTTAAAATAATTCCACTTTTAAACAGTGACATAGCCAGTCATGGTGGCTCATGCCTATAATCCTAGTACTCTGGGAGGCTGAGGTGGGTGGATTGCCTGAACGCATGAGTTTGAGACCAGCCTGAGCAAGAGCAAGACGCTGTCTCTAAAAATAGCCAGGCATTGTGGCTGGTGCCTGTAGTCCCAGCTATTTGGAAGGCTGAAGCAAGAGAATTGCCTGAGGTTGCCTTGAGCTGTGATGCCATGGCACTCTACCAAGGGTGACAAAGTGAGACTTTGTCTAAAATAAATAAATAAATAAAATGAAGTAAATAAATAAGTAAAATAAACAGAGACATAAAACAATCCTAAGTAAATATAAGCAAAACAGATTCACTGGCATGTTTTTAAAATACATACATCATCACTAAATTGGTATTATCCCAAGATTGCAATGGTCGATTTTAGAAAAAATATTTAGATAGAATTTGCCACATTCAGATTAAGAAGAGAAAACATCACCATCTTCACAGACACCCAAAAAGGTAATAAAATTCAACACTTAATTCATGATACAAACTAAAAATAGAAAGGAATTCCCTTTGATCAAAGATATCTATCAGAAACTCACAGCAGGTAAGATACATAATGTTAAAACATTATACATTAGAAGCCAGGAAAAAAATAAAAATTACAGCAGCCACTCCTCTAGTCAACATTTTAGTACAGCTCTTAGCCAATTCAGTAAGACACACAAAAAAGAAGTAAATAGTATAACAATACAAAAGAAAAAGCCAACCCCTTATGAGTCTCTGCTGATAATATGTTTGTCTACATAGAAAAATCCAAGAGCTTCCACATACTTTGAAAAGTGACAAGGGCGGCTCGGTGCCTGTGGCTCAACAGGCTAAGGCACCAGCCACGTACACCTGAGCTCATGGGTTTGAATCCAGCCTGGACCCGCCAAACAACAACGGTGGCTGCAACCAAAAAATGTCCAGGAGTTGTGGCAGGTGCCTGTAGTCCCAGCTACTTGCGAGGCGGAGACAGGAGACTTGCTTGAGCCCAGGAATTGGAGGTTGCTGTGAGCTGTGATGCCATGGCACTCTATCCGGGGTGACAGCTTGAGGCTCTGTCTCAAAAAGAAAGAAAGAAAAGTGACAAAACCTCCACAGTGTGCTGAATATAAGATCAATGTATATTTTAAAAGATCAATAATATTCCTATACCAAGAAATAACTAAGTAGGGAATATAAGAAAACATCAATTACAATGGTGGTAAAACCCATTAGGAGTTGAGATTAAGAAAGGGGTAGAATATGGGCGGCACCTGTAGCTCAAAGAAAGGGGTAGAATAATGGGAAAGACCTTTATGGAGGAAGCTATAAAATACTGCTGCAGAACACAGAAGACATGAATAAACAAAGACATATAGCGAGTTCGCAGACAGAAGGCCCCAACATCATAAACATCACAATGCTTACTAAATTAATCTATAAAGTTAACGCAATGGCAATCGAATTTCAAATGGGGCTTTTCAGGAACTCAATGAGTTGATCCTAAAATGCAAATGCAAAAGTAAAAGGCCAAGAATACAAAACAATTTAGTATCTCTGAAATGATTTTGAAGAACAACCATGAGTTGAGTTTCCCTACTTGATCCCTATAAGTATCAAGACTTATAAAGCTGGGATTACTAAAAAAAAAATGTGATGCAATACAGGAACAGATGGCTACTCCCAAAATACTGAACTGAGAAATCAATTTAATAATATCAATAAGAAAATGGATGGAAAAAATAAATTGTGCTGGGCCAACAGGCTGCCCATTTGGAACAAAATAAATGTTGGTTCCAACCTCATATTGTAGTAGACACTGGCCATTCCTCTTCACACCCCCCAATCCAGTACTTACAAAAGTGTCCTCTGCAACCCAAGGGCTATTGCTCACCCTGTAAGAACAGCAGCTGGCAGTGCCAGGGAGCTCATGCCCCAACAGTAATGCCCAGTGGAGCCAGTGGCTGAATGATACCACCACCACTTCCCAACCACTCAAGAAGGACAATTCCCGAGGTCCCCTGTGGGCCGAGTCCCCACTGTCCACAGTGGTACCTTTTCCTCAACACACCCCCTGACTTCCTTCCCTTTCCTTCTTCCTGTACCCAAATCCTGGTCTCAGGATACACTCCTGGGAAACCAAGCCTAAGATAAGGCCATACTCAAAGAAAAGGTGCATAGAATTTCCAAAGACAAACAGCAGAAAATACAGGAGAACCTGCTTTTGATCTCTGTGGAGAGAAGGACTTCTTAAATGAGATGTGAAAAGCACATCAAAAGGCTCGGCGCCTGTGGCTCAACGGGCTAAGGCGCCAGGCACGTACACCTGAGCTGGCGGGTTCGAATCCAGCCCGGGCCCGCCAAACAACAATGACGGCTGCAACCAAAAAATGGCCGGGTGTTGTGGCGGGCGCCTGTAGTCCCAGCTACTTGGGAGACGGAGGCAAGAGACTCGCTT
>CAUYON010168466.1:0-19197 GCA_963573935.1 Arctocebus calabarensis
GTTGTGGTGGGCGCCTGTAGTCCCAGCTACTTGGGAGGCAGAGGCAGGAGACTCGCTTGAGCCCAGGAATTGGAGGTTGCTGTGAGCTGTGATGCCACAGCACTCTACCCAGGGTGACAACTTGAGGCTCTGTCTCAAAAAAAAAAAAAAGCTACACCTCCACCTGGCTCCATTCATTCCATGAATTATTCTTAGTGAATTTTATAGGCTGATGTCTTGTAATGCCTAAATCTAAGGTGCCTTTAGGAAAACAAAAAATCATGTTACTACTTTTCTCTATTTCCACAACTCCAGCTCAAGCTATCATCCTTGTGTGCCTAGACCATTGCTGTAGCCTCCCAATTAGTTTCCCAGGTTTTATTCTCACCTCTCTCTCAACATTCTTAATACTGTTCTCCATACTATAGCTATAGTGATCTTTTAGAAATCCTAATCTGATCATGCTGTCTCCTTAATTAAAACTTTTGAAGGCTTCCCCTTAGCATAAGAACAAAGTAAGTAACATGACCAAAAGGGTCTTGATAGGCCAACCTGTTCTCTCTCTTCAGCCTCATCAACATTACATTTCCCTTCAAATGTGCCACCAAGTACTTGGTACATTCTTCCCATGTCTAATTAATTTATACTGTCTGTTAGGAGCACATCAATGATTACTTGGAGGAAAGGAAGAAAGAAAGCATAATTTAGGGGAAAAAAAAAAAGAGGCACAATGACCATTTTTAGACCTGGAAAATCAAAGAGAACCAATTGAAAACTGTTAGAAACAATAAAAGAACTCAAAGAGGACATGGGGTTCAAATAAATACATAGAAAAAAACAAATTCATACATAGAAATCAATACCTCATATTTATAATCATCACTAGAAATATTTTTTTAAAAGGACTCAGTTTATAATACCAGCAATAGGCTCAGCGCCTGTGGCTCAACGGGCTAAGGTGCAGGCCACATACACCTGAGCTGGCAGGTTCGAATCCAGCCTGGGCCCGCCAAACAACAATGACGGCTGTAACCAAAAACTGGCCTGCCGTTAGAGTGGGCGCCTGTAGTCCCAGCTACTTGGGAGGCGGAGGCAAGAGACTCGCTTGAGCCCAGGAATTAGAGGTTGCTGTGAGCTGTGATGTCACAGCACTCTATTCAGGATGACAGCTTGATGCTCTGTCTCAAAAAGAAAAAAAATATATAAAATACCGTCAATAACAAGAAACATAAAAAGACTTTAGAACAAATTGTTCACAAAATGTTTAAGAAATATATAAAGAAAACTTTAAAATCCTAGTAAGAAACATAAAAAAATTAATGAGTATATTTTACTCTTAAGATAGAAAGACTTAGCATCTGTAAATACATCAATTTTCCACAAATTAATCTACAAATTCAGTACAAGCCAATGGAAACATTAACAGAGTATTTAGGGAGGAACATGATAAAATTACTCTCATGTTTCTTTGCAATAAACAAACAAGCATAGTTTGGAAAATTATGAGGGAGGAACAAAGAGTAATGAAAGAAGGTAAATGTAAAAAAGCAACGGAAAATTAAAATGTCCTATTTAGGGAAGAATCAACAATAAGATATCAATAGATAGCTCAGAAACAGACCCAAAACTTATGGGAATTGAGTATATGAAATTAATGGGGTATCTGAAATTAGTAAATGGAGAAAGATTATTTTCATTAAATGAATTTTAAAAAGTAATCTAGATGTTTATCCTTATTCCCTCCATCAAAATAAAATTCAAATGAGTCAAAGATTTAAAATTTTAAACATGAAAACAAAAAATAACTAAAGAAAATGTATATAGGCTTGGCGCCTATAGCTCAGTGGTTAGAGCAACAGCCACATGCCCCAGAGCTGGTGGGTTCAAACCCAGCCAGGGCCTGCTAAAATAATAATGACAACAATAACAAACAAACAACAAAAAAGTAGCCAGGCATTGTGGTGGGTGCCTATATTCCCAGCTACTTGGGAGGCTGAGGCAAGAGAATTGCTTAAGCCCAAGGAATTTGAGGTTGCTGTGAGCTGTGACCACCACAGCACTCTATCCAGAGCAACAAAGTGAGACTCTGTCTCAAAAAAAAATTAAAAATAAGCTCAGTAGGTAGAGCGCTGGCACCATAAATGGAGGGTAGCGGGTTCAAACCCGGCCCTGGCCAAACTGCAACAAAAAAATAGCTAGGCATTGTGGCAGGTGCCAGTAGTCCCAGCTACTCAGGAGGCTGAGGCAAGAGAATCGCCTACGCCCAGGAGCTGGAGGTTGCTGTGAGCTGTGTGATTCCATGGCACTCTACCGAGGGCAATAAAGTAAGACTGTCTCTACAAAAAAAATTAAATAAAAAATTAAAAAAATTAAAAATAAATAAATACAGGATAAGACTGACATATTGACAAATACTGCATAATAATTCAAAACTTCAGTATTTCAAAAAGCACCACAAACTGAATAAAGGACAAACTACTGAAAAACATTTGCAATATTTATATCTCCCCACACATACTCACACTCATTAAAA
This sequence comes from Arctocebus calabarensis, assembly GCA_963573935.1. Classification (NCBI taxonomy): domain Eukaryota; kingdom Metazoa; phylum Chordata; class Mammalia; order Primates; family Lorisidae; genus Arctocebus; species Arctocebus calabarensis. The sequence goes on from CAUYON010168466.1 coordinate 2,513, forward strand.
TGTACCCTCCATTAGGGCAGAAGCATGCACGTTCATCGCTATATTCTGAGGTCTAGAACAGTACTTGGTATATGGTAGATTCCCAAAAAGTATTTCCTGAATAAGTGAATGAACATTTGATACTCATCATATAAATTAGAAAAGATCAATTTCTACAAGTCGAGTAGAGCACTGGAGCACTGTTAAGTACTCAACAAACAGGGGTTGCGTGAATGAATCTCATAAAAACATACCCAAAAGACAGGAATAAGCAATCGCCAGAAAAAAATAATAAAATACAAATAAATGACCAATATACATTCTTAAAATGCTCACATAACTGGAGAAAAAAAACAGAACCCCACTAAAAACAGAACCCCGCTATATCATTTTTTAATTATCAGGCTAGAAAAAAACACGAAGATAATGTTGGCAAAGTGTGAATAAACACACTCTTAGTCTTTTCATGCTTCTATAATAAATACCTGATACTGCGTACTTAATAAAGAAATTTATTTCCAACAGATTGGGGGCCAAGAAGTCCAAGATCAAGGTTTGTTGTCTGGTAAGGGTCCAGTCTCTGCTTCTAAGATGGCACCTAAATGCTATGTCCTCTGGAAGAAAGAACACTGTGTCCTGACATGGCAGAAGACACAGAGGCAAAAAGGGACCCAAGGACCAGACTCCTTCCAGCATGCCCTTTTATAACATTATTAATCCATTCATGAGGCCAGAGTTCTCATGATCGAAACACCTCTCAAGAGGGCCTACTTCCTAACACTGCTATGTTGGGGATTAACCTTCTAACCCATGAATTTTGGGAAACACATTCAGATCACAGCATTCTTTTACACTACTGGTAGAAGTATATAAACTTTGAGGAAGACATTACAAAATTTGAAGTACACATACTCTTTGACCTGAATATTCGTGTTAGACTGGGTACAGTGGCTCAGGCCTGTAATCCTAGCACTCTGGAAAGCCAAGGCAACTGGCTGAGCTCAACAATTCAAGACCAGCCTGAGAAAAGCAAGACTTCATCTCTACTAAAAACATAAAAACTGAGGCTGGGCGCCATGGCTTACCGAGAACCAAAATGTAGCCCCTGGCTTCCTAACAGTAAAATAAAACAGCATAATGCTGGAGTTAATAATCTTCCAACAGGTACAAAGCCTAAAGAACCATGGGAGGCACTGCCAGAATCCCCCAAACCAGACTCCTTTGCATCCTATACTTCAAGGGGTATAACCACAGTCAAAGCCAAGGGCAGACTCCAGACACCACTGATCCTGCTATTCTGATCACAATTCACCACTTTCCCCCAACATCGGGACAAAGAGGGGCTTAGATTATGGATGCTGCTACTATCTTTTCTTATGTTGCTCCTAAATATTAAAGGTAAGAATATAAAAAAGCTAGAACATAAAATATAAAGTAGCCTGAAGGGGGAGTTACAGATACAAGAAATATCATCAGTCTTCACATGCATTCATACTTCCTCACCTGTATATGAATGCGTACAACTGAAACTTAGGATAATAAAAATTTGCAAACCATCCCACAGACCCAGTTCAGGATATAGATTTGCTCCCAATTGTGTCAGAGCACAACTGCAGTAGAATCACCCAAGAAAAAAGAAAAGTATTTTCAAATGCCAGGCAGTTTGACTAGAACCTCCTACCTATTTTTAGTAATTAAAGAATTCAACCAAAAATGTATGTGAAACCTGTAGCTGGTTAGGTGGTAGCTAACATCGTTCCACATCAGTGTAGATAAACCACAGATGGCATAAAAGCTTTTAGAAATATGCAATTACCTAAAAATACTATTAGTCAAGTTAATGGAACTAACTTAAAATAAGCAAGGCCAAAGAAGAAAACACCTCCTAAAATATAAGACATGTGCACAAAGAAGTCTTTTTAGAAATAAAACTGTTGAGTGTGGTAATCCCAGCACTCTGGGAGGCCAAGATGGGAGAACTGCTTGAGGTCAGCAATTCAAGACCAGTCTGAGCCAGAGCAAGAACAACACCCTGTCCCTACTAAAAACAGAAAAATTAGCCAGGCGTTGTGGTGGGCACCTGTAGTCCCAGCTACTTGGGAAGCTGAGGTAAAAGAATGGCTTAAGCCCAAGAGTTTGAGGCTGCTGTGAGCTATGATACTATGGTATTCAACCCTAGGGCAACAGGGAGAGACTCTGTCTCAAATAAATAAATAAATAGAAATAAAAACAAGGATAGCTATGCCATATGGGTGGAAGATTTGAAGGTTTTGTTCCTGAAAGATAAAAGAACACAAGAGAACCACTAACTGCTTTGCTTTCATTTGCCTTCTATAAAATAAGGACAATCCTCTATTATCTAGACATTTCTCCCTAGAAGCTCTGAAAAATGTTTGGCTATTTCTACTAATTATTTTATTTCAGACAAAACTGGTCATCATTTCTGGGTTTTATTCCTAAACCTCTTTAAAAGGAGGAAAAAATCACAAGCATCAATAAGAAGTACACATTATTATTGCTAATAGGCTTGTTTGCTCAATAGCTTGAAAACTGTGATCCCATTTTCTTCAGGAAACTGAAAGAAACTGCAATCTTTCCAGATCAAACTTCCACCAAGCAGTTTTAGTACAAACATTTATCATACCTTGCAAAACCACCAGAGGACAACTCCAACTGCTACAACAAAACAGAGAAAGATAAAGGTCTCCAAACACTTAACAGCACTTTCCCAAAAAAGGGCCATAAACCTAACACCACTGAAAGAGAAATGCAATCTGCACTTTGCAGACCTAGACAGGAATTGCTTCAATACTATCTTTTTCCCTCTTCCTCACCATAAAAACTCCCACCCCAGTCATGATGTACAGATCTACATCCCAAGACTCTCAGAAGATTAGGAACCCACAAGTACTAACAAAGACAGGAAACAAGGACTTCTTTCCCACACAACCTTTATCACCATTTCAATAATTACGCTGAACTGGACAAGAAAAGCAAAAAATGTGTCCACCCAGAGCACAACCAAGTACAACTCAAACTAGACATACAATAACATAATCACCTCTGCCAACAAAGGTTAAATGCAGAACACCTTCAGAGGATATGTGATTGATCCCATCTATCCATTTTAGATCATTACTAAGAAGGAATAATTAAGGAATCCTTTGGAAAGCAAATACCATATCAAAGACATGTGTTCACATTATGAGATATAAACTAATAATAGTCCATTAAAGTTGTGGTTTTGGGTCCAAACAAAAAGTTTATTGAATGTCTTCCTTGGATCCAATTTAAAGAAAAGTTAAAAAGAAAAAACATTTATTTTGAGAATTTCAGTAGAAAATAAAGAAAAAAGCAGATGCAACTGAATCAATTTTATACCCTAAATTTTAGGCAAAACTCCTGCTACATTGCACATAATGTATAAAATCATGTCTCTTACCTCCTCTACCCTAAATTTTATTCTGAATCCTTTATATTTAAACTTTTGCTTTTAAAATTGATTAAAATCGAGTTAGAAAAAGTAAAATAATATAGCTAAAAGTAACTATTCAAAAGATTAGGATTTTCTATTGAAAGGTCTTTTTTTAAATTGTAAGTAGATATTTGTTGGTCTTTTTATAATTGTGTCTATTGTAGTATAATCACATAAAATTCAAGAACATTTAAAAGTCAGAGAGAAGTAAAAGGAAGATACGTCACCTTCATTTTTCCTGCTAACGGAAAAAAAAAATCAGAGCTTAAGTTAGGATGGGATGTGGAGGAAATACCAGAGATAAGTGGCCTCTTGTTTTTTAGATACTCAAATTGTACTTTGATGCGGCTGGGGAGAAAGGCCAGGTGAGGATGAGCATCCACAGAGATGCACATGTGGGATTCTCGACGGACGCGGGAAATAGTAAACCACAAGCAGCTCATTCCCACAGTACCTTTTCCCAAACTCATTCCCAAGCTGCAACCTTCATATCCATACCACATATACTACAAATTAAAATAAGTATGAGCAAGGTTTATTTTGGTGTTGCAAAGATACTTAGTAAGGGATGCTCAATTCAGATACAGAAATTACCCTTCTAAAGCAGTTTTTTCCTACTCTTTTTTCTTAATTTCTCATCTGCATATAAGTGGTAACATAAAAAAAAAATCCCTTGGGCTCAGCGCCTGTGGCTCAAGTGGCTAAGGCGCCAGCCACGTACACTGAGCTGGCGGGTTCGAATCCAGCCCGGGCCCGCCAAACAACAATGACGGCTGCAACCAAAAGATGGCCGGGCGTTGTGGCCGGCGCCTGTAGTCCCAGCTACTTGGGAGGCAGAGGCAGGAGACTCGCTTGAGCCCAGGAATTGGAGGTTGCTGTGAGCTGTAATGCTACAGCACTCTATCCAGGGTGACAACTTGAGGCTCTGTCTCAAAAAAAAAAAATCCCTTAGTTGTTTCCCTTAAACAACAAAAATAGAATGAATATTCTTTTAGGTTCCTTATTTTTCTTCATTACTACAGCTTTCCCATATCATCTCCCCTGCATGAAAATACTGTCATATGTTCACATTAGCATACTTCGTGAAATATCACAATGTACTCTTTTAAAGTCATAACCCCTATGATCAAAAAAAATCACTTCAAACTGAAGCATAAAAAAATCAAGAACTGTTAGATTTTTTATAATGAAAAATCTTATCATAATAGGGGATTCTCTTTAGAAAAGATAACATCACTGAAGTCAGGCAAAGCTACTAAACTTGACCTTGGTCCTGCCATAAGGAGATGACCCACTAAAGATGCTGCCAACCAACAACAGACAAAGAGTGAGTAAAACCACATAAAAATAAGATTTGGCTAAACTCCAAGTTTTCATCACGATCCAGTTGGGCAATTCCCTAACTAGCAATAACCACAATTCTCTTGGAACTTTTCACCAATACTTCCAAAATTATCTTCTCTACTTACCATTTTCTACCTTTTCCTTTTACAGCAATCTATCTAGTAAGAATTTCTGCTAATAATCTTATACATTAACAAGCTGGAAATCTTTACAATAGGAGAACAAATCGAAATGAAAGGAGCTTTGTGCATGACTTCCAAAACAACCAGGGAACCAATAGTAAGAACCAGTCACAGAGCACTCTGAAGTGCTTTGACCTATAGTAACAAGAATATTGGCTATTTTTCTTTTATACACACCAGTATAAGAGGAAGAAGGGTTTCTCTTCCTTCTTCCCAAATTGCTGCCAATCATGGTGGGAGCTAGAAATCCATGAATCATGAAACCAGACATATCAGGCTATTTAAATACTTGAAATTCTCACACTTAGGATACGTAAAATGTATGGGGGGGGGTAATTCTGAAAATGCACTAGCATTTTATATTTTGGCATACTTAACTGATCTTTGAAAAATTCAGAGAAATACTGAATTTCTGAAAATGCTAAAAAAAAAAAAAGTCATAAAGACCAGATTTTCAGGCGGCACCTGTGGCTCAAAGGAGTAGGGTGCTGGCCCCATATGCTGGAGGTGATGGGTTCAAACCTAGCCCCAGCCAAAAAAAACTGCAAAAAAAAAAGACCAGATTTTCCTTCAATGAAACTTATGTTTTTCAGTGAATCCATGATAAATATAGGTTGGTTGGGTTTTTTTTAACATAATCTGAACTGAGTATAGAAAGTTTCTTTCACTGAGTTCTCTCCAAGGTAAGACTATTAAAACACACATACATGCACACACACACACTCATGTGGGTGCGCGCACACATAAAACACCCAACAGTCTTAAAAAATCCCCTGTAAAAGCTGTAAGACAGATTTTTTAGTAATACCACCAAAGATTATACACATTGAGAGGGATTAAATATATTGATAAGATGAAAATCCTCAATCCCCAACATATTATAATTCTCAGTAAAACACAAAATGAGAGTTGCAATGTCAAATCAGAACTGAATGGGGTACTTTACAATTATTACTGAGCAATAAGGCCTGATACACTGTTAACCATAAGTCTTAACACTGAATACCTGTACTATAAATGTACTTTTAAAAAGCATACCACTGATCAACCATGCACCTTGAAATTCTCCCTGATATTTTGAAAAGTCTAATTTTTGGTATTTAAAAAGTTAATTGAGTAATTTTGGAAAATTAAAAATTTTAAATACAAGTTAAAAGGGAAAACATATGAAGCTGTCCTATGCACTTATATTATGACTAACAGCTAACTAAGATACTCGGGCTCTTTTTTAAGACTCCAGTTGCTAAAAGATCTATGAAGGAAGTTATTTTAGAAAGTTAAATCTTCTGGTTCCATATCTTTTTACTCCTTTTGTTCCTCTTACGCTAGATTTAAACACTTAAAACCAAAAATGAAAATGCTTTAAATTACCAAGTGGACTTTCTTCAGTTGACTAATAATTATTTCTGTATTTTGGCCATTGGTAAGTGTGCACGATGTCACTGAATAGTAGTAACATTTATAGAGCATGAAAAAGCATTTGTTGATTTTGATTTTAAATAAAACCCAACGACTTATTTTTACAGTAGCAACCAACAGAAATTCAAACTTGAAAGTACTAAGTCTTACCTATTTGAAAATCCTGTACCTATGTCTCCTTTTTGCTAAATCAGGCTAACTGTTACAATAACTGCATGCCATCCTATCCTCCCTTCCTGAGCCTCGACTTCTTCACTAAAAAAATGATAATGATAGTCTGCATTCCATGGAGAGACGGAAAGAATTAAATGTTGTAAAGTACACAAACCACTCAGAATGTACTTAATAAATATTAGTTGTCTCCTTCTAGAAAGTCCCACGTTTTGAAATTTTTTAAAGGTCATTAAAGATATTTATTGTTAAGGCTATATGATTGTTATGCTTTCAACTCTGTTAACACTGTCAGATTTTTTTTCCCAAGGAAGAGTAGGGGGAAGAAAAAGCAGCAGGCAAAAACTGAAACAGAAAAACAACACGGATCTTCTTGTTCTACTTTCATTCCCTTAACTACTCTTCAAAATATAAACTTGGCTTTTTATCCTTCTTGTTACCTATTATTCCACAAAATACAATTTTCCTTAGTCTTTTATGTTTTAAAAGCCATGCCCAGAACTTAAAAGATATACTATCCCAGAAGTACACTTAAAACTATGTATCTTCGTTGCTGAATGTTTTATTTTATACAATGTAGTAGTCTCTTTAAAAAAAAAAAAAAAAGAGAGAGAGATCTGAAAATTACTGACAGCTAAGCATTCTCTAACAATTACAAATTATTTCACACCACTTCAAGGTTTCACTTGATCAGTTTTATATGCAAAAATTTTATCATTCTTTACTGTCATTCCTACTATATTTCTATGCCAAAAACTCCACTGATGACTAAACTGCGCCTGCCAGTTCAATTCTCAACAATGCCTATCCATCCCAGCACCCACCCACCCACCCAATGCTGAGAGATACTCAGCATTGTTTATGCAGAGTTAGAAACAATACACTTCTCACTGCTGCCGGTTAATTTACTTCAGATATAGCCAGGCCCGGGAAGCAGTGTGTTTGTCTTTTTCCCCCTCTTTCTTCTTCCTTGCTTGTGTCCCCCTCACCCTTTTTAATTTTTCCTTTTTCATTTAAAAACTTTTGGATGTTTTATTGCCTTGTCAGCTTTTCTGTGGATTGAAAAGGTAAGTTTGTCTGTGGATTAAAAAGGTAAGTTTGTCAGATTAATGTCTTTTCTTTTTTCAAATATTTATCTGACAACCAGAATTCATAGTGTTAAAACTGTGATGATGATGATGATGATGATGCATTTACCATGCTAACTAGCGGTGAGCACAATTTCATTGTTTTGGGGGGAACCTAAATATACAAAAAATAAAAATTATTTTGCATAGTGTTAAACTGATTGTTCTCTATAATCATTTTTATCAGTAGGTTATACATGTGCTTCTAAAGTACATAAGAAGATTTGAGGCCCGGTTTTGTTGTTGTTTTCATTATTTTTTTAAATCATACAATAGTATACGTACAGATACAGTAAGTCTATTTCCTTGTCTAAACATTTATAGAAAATGAACAAAAATATTTTAATTTTTAAAAATTGAGTATTAAAATACTACAAAGCCTAATGCCAGCTTCAGCTTTTCTTTAAAAATCACATTAACTGACTCCTAGTCAGTTTAGTTTTTTTTTAATTTCAGGTATTTAAAAAAAGAATTAAGTGTAATAACCATCTTTAATAAAATTTATAATTAAAGTCATCTCAAAGACCTAAATCTTAACTTTAAAATAAATTTCACTGAATTAAATTTTACCTAAAATCAAATAAACATATTCCATCAATATAGTTTAAAAATAAGATATGTAAAGTCTTCCCAATATGTGCAAATGTTATCAATAGTTAGAATGACATTTCAAATTGTAAAACTCTTCCATGAATGAAAATCTAAAAGCTGCATAAATGGGTTAAGTGGTAACATTTTCTTTCTGCACTAGTTTCTCTTCCCTAGTTTCTCACCCTAGCTTCCCACCCACCAACACAAACATAAAACATATCATTTAGGCCAGTAATCTTTTAATACATTGCTCCTCCTCCTCCACTTAGAGAGACTTGCCTTTTATATCTATGTGGAGGTTCCCATGGCAACACTTACACCGATACTATTTCCAAAATCCAAATGTTTCATTACTAAATTATACACATCCTAATGAGTAAAGATGGTTTTTCTAATGACTACTACTTTTTAACAAAAAGATTTGATTTCTGGAATTTGAGCAAAAACAGGCATTTAATATTATAGAAATAACTAGAAAAATACATTTATAAGCAATTATGCATGTGTACGCGCATTATTATAGGAGAAATATATGTGCTGATTCTTACTGCACACAACTGATAGGTGGCGAATAAGTTTACCTCGGTTATGAATAATAAGTATGATTTTTACTAATCGAGTTTACTCTGTTTTTTTTAAAAATGTTGGCTACACAGCTCATAAAAACCCTGGTGAGAAATTCTAACACAAGTCAAGAAGCAGTTCATGGACAGCAGGGGGCAATTCTACAATATAGGCATAATCTATAAAGAGAAACCACTACAGCTTTTTGATGTTAAATAAGTAGAAATATTAGCATACAACAAAGCTAAGAAACAGACTGTTGTATCAAGTTTAAAAGTAAAATATCCAGGGTCAAATGTCATGAGTATGTTTGTCTAGACTACTTTCAAATGTATAATTTTCAAAAACCTTTTTTAAAAGGTCTCTTTTTTAAATACTAAAGGGTGTGCATTATTTAGTTTTAGTACAATACACATTTCGTTAAAACTATTCAAAATGTAAGGGCGAGAAGCGTTTAGTTTCATACTGAAGTGGGAATATCAAGGTGGGAGGTCAAACATTTACTTTGAAAACATATACATTTCTTAAACAGGTTGTGCACATTAAGAAGCCTCCAAGAAGAGGCAAGAGTATAAAATGAGTAACATTTCATAAAGCTTTTTGATAAATGATCAAAGCTAAGCATTAAACACCTCTCTGCATGGTGAATACATTTTTTAAAAAGAATAAAAATCAATAGAAAGTACACTGAAGCTTATTTATTCTAACAACATAACCTAGCACCTGGATAGTTATATTAAATAATTTAATTGTTTCTGCTATAGTTTATTAACTTATATTTATGGGTTCATAAAAATAGAACATGAATACGTATTTTATTGAAAAAAATCTCACTTTTATAAAATTATAATGAGCCTTTTTTTATTGTGCTTTTACATTATCACTGTTTTAAAATGAGCTGATACAAAAGACTATAAAGATACCCTGAAAACCAGTACAGGAAACTCAAGAATTTACTTTCCCCCAATACAGCTTTTAAGACATGAACATGGACTGCCTAATGAATCTCATAGTTAGGCTTGTGAAAAGGACCAACTTGCACCTTTCAGAAGTCTCACCCTCTTTTTTAAAAATTCTCATACAGTGAAACCTGCTGACACTTTTTTTTAACAATGGCTAGGGTGGGTGGGTGTTAGGGGAGGGGGTGCCACACCGGCAAGGGGTTCAAAATATCTGTGAGAATTTTTATAGCCAAGATCCCCGCTCTGGTGTTTAGGTAAGTAAAAAATAAATAAATGACCAAATACTCAATGTTCATTTTAGTAAAAGAAAAATGGCAATGCCCTACAAATGGTTTGTTTTAATCTCCTTTCATTTCAGTATCAACAACCTAAAAACAAGTATTTGCAGAGTTTAGAAATCTTTTCAGATTTTTGCAAACATTTAATCAACCTTGATATCAGATGTAATTTTAAGCCAACTTCAAAAGCAAACTCTAGGAAAAGTATTATGTCCTCTCTGAAACAAAAAAAAAATAGTCTATAAGATCCTTTTTATCACAAGCAGGTTTGGATGCAATGCCACCTGGTGGCTCAGATAAACTCTTAACCAGGCTTAGGTTTTTTACAAATTAAGCCATTCTATGAAATACTAACCATCCCTTTTGACTACTCTGTTTTCATCCCAAATAAGTTACTCACTGCACAGTGCAACAATAATTTTTATTTTAAAAACTTAAATTTTTTAAAATTAACTGTACATATGCATATGACAATTTCCTTAGTGTTTAAATGGCATTAAAAAATCAAAATATATCATAAGCCGAAATGTACCAAAGCCTTAATTTTTAAAAGATAAAATGTTTAAAAATGAAGTGGGATGGAGTTGCTTTGTAAAATTACACTGTATAATTAATTCCATGGTAAGAATGTTTTTATGGTGTGTTTTGGTGACCTTTTATTACCATCAAGTTCACAATGCCGGTGGGCTGCCTTTTAATCCCTCCGCAGACAAAGACCCTAAATAAACACAGATCCCTTCCTGGGAAAAAGTCCACTCTGGTTAAATGGTAAGGAAATGAGTAAATCATTAGTAATCTTTAAAGCCAAAGCTATAAACTCAAGTTACCTTAAGTTGAAATGAAAGTGTCCTGCAAGAGTTTCAAAGTTCTGTCACAGATAGAAATCTCCAGCTCTTGACTCCAGACTAGGCGCCAGCTGATAAACAAACAATTTAAGTCAAGAGCTGGAGAATTCCCAGCTTTTTCATTTAATGGCTTTGGCCAACAGTATTTATTGCCTCCAGTTTTATTCTCACTTAGCTCTAAGAGGAAATTTAAACTCATCATTATCTTAAAGCCCCATATGGGTAGCAGTCAGCTCACCTGATAATAGCTCCTCTAAACTCTGTACTAGTTTGATTCTCTACCAGAAGTGATGTAATAATATAAACTAATTAACTATAGTTTTAGGTTGACTTTTTAACAGGCTAAATAAATTTTGTTCAATATAGTTTATATTCCCACTCGGGGTAGTAACAATTCCAAAAAGTTTAACTTTCCACAAACTACCAGCTAAAATGGAAAAGGACGATGTACAATCTCATTGGCGCGCATGCTCGTGATTGCATTCCAGACCTCTCTCATCCCCTCCATGACCAATAGGTCAGTCTTTGAATATTACATAACGTAACTTTTCTGTGTCAAATGTAGACTTTTACTATTAACTTTGAAATATCCTTTGTTGCTAAGACTATTTCTCAAGAGAGCAGAGTGCAAGATTTCAGATGTAAATGATCAATCATGAAAAGCTGTTGATTTTATACACATACTAGTAAGAATATAAAAGCTCAGTCCAATTGAAGACTATGAGATATCATCAAATATTTCTAAAAACTGCTTTTAAAAGTTTCCTATAAAAGACTACAGGTCTTAAGTTCAGAATTGTTGTTGCTTATTCCTTTCTCAAAATGATCATTTATTTTTAGAAAAAGTCTCATCTCTACCCAGGATTTTATGTCAAAATAATTATTTTAACTATCTGCATGTTTGCAGATATTTGACAATTGCAGGAAATTAACTGCCCTTCCTCTAGTTGCTTATCTAATGAAACAATGCTGCAAGAACACTTTTATAGCCTAGGTAAAGGGTTAATAAAATATGTCATTAGTGCAAAGAGAAATGCTTTTCCTTCCATTTCTAAATTTTCACAAAGTTTTACAAACCCTATCTTGGCTGGAAAAGCCAATTAACTATTTCAGTATCTGCCAAGACTATTTTTCTACTCTTTCAATAAATGGACATAGTGCATTAAAAATGTTGGCCACTTGAGAACAAGTATTAATCTCACAGATAAGAAGAATCAGGGGAAATGAAATGTAATTAATGATAAAATTATTTGTATGCCTGGCCTTACATTAAGTTTCATTTTTTTTAATTCTCTAAGAATAATGCCCTCTTGGAGACTGCAATGGATAAATAATTATGTCCACAAGTAACAGTAAATAACTTAGCTAAAAAAACAATGTCAAGTACTAATCTTAAAATTCTTAATACTCTTTGAAAGAAATCATCTCTCTCATATCCCTTGAGCCAAATACAAAACAACAACCCTCTCCCACCTTTATATCAGGTGTAAGTCCCTCCAAAGCAGAAGACAGAAGTTGTGTCTGCTGCCATAACTTCCTTGGCTGCAAAGGAAACATCACTATGAAATCTGCATGCAAATTTAAAATGTTCACAACTAAAAGACCCAAAGCAATGCCAAACAAAATAGGACTATGTGGCAAATATAGAGAGAAACAAATTTAAACTAAACTTCATACATTTTTCATCTGCTAAGACTATCAAACTTTAAGAAAATCAGACTTATAGAAAACTGAAAATACATCTGATAAGGTTTGGGTTTTGCCAACAGTTAAGAAAGCCCTCGTCAAATTCTCACCTCCTCCTCCTACCTCATTTGTAATGCTAACCAAGGATCACAAGCAAAACAAAATAAAGACAAACAATATATAAAGTATAATGGAATTAATTTCATCTGCTTAGGAATCATTATAAGTTAAGAAAAATAAATTACACATAATATATAATATCCTCAGATTTATTTGCTATATCTATTTTGCCTTTATACGAACACTGCTAGGGAGTCCTGAACTATGTCACCAGCCCCAACTGTGTTTGGTCTGACTTACATCCTGAATGGCAATTAAAAGACATTAAAAATACCCTGGGATTACTTCTGGCAGGACCCCTGCCTTATCCATGCACTATCCAGCAAAATCATGTGAAGAGAACATAGGTTCCCTCCACCACAGGACAGAGCTCAGCAAGAGCAGACCTTATAATGGTTACTTGACTGGAAATTACAACGCCATTAAAATTTGGCCTTCAGATTTGGAGGTGAATAAATTTCGAAGTACAAGAGTAAATGTTTAGAAATAAAGGTTGTTGACAATAATTGTTACTAACAACAAATGATGGTAGCAATAATACAAATACTGTAAAGTGATCACCTTGCCTTCTCTAACCCATTCTTCCACAGTTTTCTTAGGAGACAAGCTATTAGAGCTACCTCAACTATGTTATCTTGGGCAGTGAGTCAGCAGTCTTCTTTCAATGTGTTAAGAACTTAACACCTTATATAGGAATTCTTGTCTATGAGAACTGTTTTAAGGGAGTCTTAGGCATGCCAAAGAACGTAAAAAGAGACTTTTATGAGCACCTCTTCTTCAAGGCTACTTTCAAAGAAACTCTTGGAATTTATTTACCCAACATTTCTGAACTACTTGTGCAAACTGTTAGAAAATCCCAGCTAAAAGATACCCTACAGAGACAAAAAGGTTACTTAATGGAAACAGGGTAAGTAAATTATGGGAAAATGTAAATGACTAACATTAATTCACCCAGTTCTATGTACTTGTATTGAGGGATCTTAAGTCATTTCTGAGGAAATAGATTTGTCTGTCAAACAAAGTTAATTCTAGTTATTTTAATTACTAAACTTTTAAATAATAGCAAATCAGACCAAAGAGAATCTTATTTTGTTTAATATTTTTCAAAATAGTATAATGCAAGTCTTTCATACAAAAGCCAATGCCACAAAGTACTTTTAAATTTTATAACAAAAAAAAAATTGCTTATATTTTTTTAATTTCAAAAAACATAACAGTGCTGTAATGTTTTAAAGATACCCACCAAAATCAATTATTTTACCAACTTACTTCAAAGCATTTTTAAAAATTCTTTTTTAACAACCTTATTGAGATATAATTGATACACAACAAATAGCACATTAACATACACAATTTGATGAGTCTGGACATCTGCATACACTCATGGAACTACCACCACAATCAAGGTAATAAACATTTCCATCACCTCAAAAGTTTCCAAATACCTCATGATTTTTGTTGTTTTGGGATAAGAATACTTAACATCAGATTCTACCTCTTAGCAAATTTCCAAATGCACAAACAGTATTGTTAACTACAAGTACTACGTTATACAGCAGATCTGTAGAACTGATCCATTTTGCATAATGAAAATCAATTCTTAGGTAAGAATAAACTATAAGAATAAGTATCACACACGATGCTACTATGTAATCAAAGAGCTTTCCAGAGCATCAAAAACAACCTATTATGGTAGCCCTTTTCCACCTATACATTATAAATCAAGGTAACTTCAGTTATATGAAATTCGATAAAAGAATTTGCTTGTGGACAAAAATAGCAATGCTTTGACTCAAAGCCAAGTAAAATTGCCAAGTTATAAAGCTCTCTAAGAAAACATTTTAATGGAAATGCCAACAGACTCTTAACTACATAGCAGCATTAGGTGCCAAAATGTAATTTTTGTTTTTGTGGTCTCTCTTCTATAAATTAGATACAGATCTAATAGAAAACCAGTAGGTATCCAGTTCAGTGAGCAGTAAAGCCAACACTACACACTTACCAATTTAAAACAATAACGGAGCCTCTATGAAACTTTCATTGAGATTTAGCAAGCAAGTCTAGCAAGAAAAGAGAAATTTCTTAATAGGTTTTGTGCTTACTACCGCATATTTTCAGAATGTCTCAAACAAATTACTAAAACTTAACCAGCCAAGCAGAGTATAAAATTTGGTTTCCAGGTAGGGAACTATTATACAAACACATACACACAAGTTCAATTATTTAATTTTGACATTAATTCCTACCTGGAACAATACAGTTTAGCAAATCAATGAGGCTTGCCAGCACAGAGTGCCTGGGGCTAACTAAAAATGCCCCTTCAGAGCCACTTCAACTAAAGGCCTCTGTAAATCTACAGACACACGGAGCAATCAGTGAGTTCATTCATCAATTATTCAAGCAGAGTTAAGTGCTGTAATGATGCCCTTGGAACACACTGAACAATACTTGGTCATTAGTTATAAACAACAGCTTTTAATTTGCTTTGTGCCTAGTATTCGTTATAGAAGAAGAGCTGATCAAAATGGAACCAACTCTGGTAGCAGACTCACACTCCACACATATCTACAAAGTGCATGTGTCCAAAACGGTGTGACTGAACATTTGACATTAAATAAGAATTACAACTTTCATAAACATGATTTGTACAAGATAATAGATTATGAAACCAGTATTATGGAGTAGTTTACAGAAAGCCCTGTAGGCTTTACTTTGAAAACCACAAATTGTTAAACAAAGGCAGGGTACTAGACAAACGGGGAGTCAAGTATAGGTTATTCAATTTAATAAATTTCAAATGAAACTACCTGCTAAACCCTGATAATAAAAAGATAAAGGTTCCTGAACATATAACACTTGTTCATGCCTTGAAGCCCTTATAGTACAGCTCTCTTCACTAAAACTTTTTTTTTTTTTTTTAAATTTTGAGTCAGAGTCTCACTCTAGTTACCCTGAATAGAGTGCCGTGGTGTCATACCTCATAGCAACTTCAAACTCTTGGGCTCCTGCATATCCGATATTTACATTACGATTCATAACAGTAGCAAAATTACAATTATGATGTAGCAATGAAAATAATTTTATGGTTGGGGTCACCACAACATGAGGAACTGGTTACCAGTAGATCTTTAATATAAGTTTTCTACTTCCAGATCTAAAAGTCATTCTGTTGCCATGGAATCAACTATATAAATAAGATCTAGTGTTAACTTTCTCTTTAAATATCCATAAAGCTTAATATGAAATGAAATTTAAGGGCAGCCTGTGGCTCACTGGGTAGGGCACCAGACCCATATACTGAGGGTGGCAGGTTTGAACCCGGCTCCGGCCAAACTGCAACAAAAAAAATAGTCGGGCGTTGTGACTCAGCTACTCAGGAGGCTGAGGAAAGAGAATCATCTAAGCCCACAAGTTGGTGGTTGATGTGAGCTGTGTGACGCCACGGCACTCTACCAAGGGCAATAAAATAAGATTCTATCTCTAAAAAAAAAGAAAGTTAAAATAAGTATGAATAGCCAACCCATACAGGCTGAAGACAGTGTTTTTCTATAGTCCCCAGAATGACACTGGAGATCAAACTTAATAAGAAGCTCCCATGCTTGTTGCTAAGTACCAGGAATACGTGACTGAATTATTTTGCATTTTGTTAAGTATCTACAAATTATTTTATTATTATGTTTTCCTAAATTATGTACTTTTAAAAAAAATTCTACACTTTTGCCTCGGCGCCTGTGGCTCAGTGGGCTAAGGCGCCAACCACGTACACCTGAGCTGGCGGGTTCGAATCCAGCCCCAGGGCCCGCCAAACAACAATGACGGCTGCAACCAAAAATGGCCGGGCGTTGTGGCGGGCGCCTGTAGTCCCAGCTACTTGGGAGGCGGAGGCAAGAGACTCGCTTGCGCCTAGGAATTGGAGGTTGCTGTGAGCTATGATGCCACAGC